>CAUYQV010033541.1:0-11232 GCA_963574575.1 Galagoides demidoff | reverse complement strand
AGGTGGCGGGTTCAAATCCCCAGCCCGGGCCCGCCAAACAATGATGGCTGCAACCAAAAAATGGCCGGGCGTTGTGGCGGGCGCCTGTGGTCTCAGCTACTTGGGAGGCTGAGGCAGGAGACTCGCTTGAGCCCAGGAGTTAGAGGTTGCTATGAGCTGTGATGCCATGGCACTCTACCCAGGGGGACAGCTTGAGGCTCCGTCTCAAAAAAAAAAAAAAAAAAAAAAGAGAGAGAGAGAGAGAGAAATTAGATATAATTTCATTGAGTGGGGAAAGAGAACACATTTGACAAATGATGTTTGTGCCATCAGCTATTTTTAAAGTACAAACAAATAAAAATACATTCTTATCTTACCATACATACACCAGGAGGAGAAAGCCTGTGATCGGAAGTTTTTGTCTGAGTCATCTGTGGCACGTTTTCCAAACTACCCAGGCTGTCCCCACCTGATCCCGTCCCCTGGCCAGAAAGTGAGCTGGGGTGGGGGTGGGGACAGGAGAATTCTTGTTTTACCCCTCATGCAGAAGGCTGGTCTCAGGGTTAGAGCAAAGTAGACATCATGCACATAAAAGGTGATAGACTTGACTGTATAGAAACTTAAACTTTTAGGCTCGGCGCCTGTGGCTCAAGTGGCTAAGGTGCCAGCCACATACACCTGAGCTGGTGGGTTCGAATTCAGCCCAGGCCCACCAAATAACAGTGACGGCTGCAACCAAAAAATAGCTGGGCGTTATGGTGGGCGCCTGTAGTCCCAGCTACTTGGGAGGTGGAGCCAGGAGAATCACTGGAGCCCAGGAGTTGAAGGTTGCTGTGAGCTATGATGCCACAGCACTCTACCCAGGGTGACAGCTTGAGGCTCTGTCTCAAAAAAAAAAACTTTTAAAAACTATAAATATGAAAATGTAGGACTGTGATAACATGTCAGATGTACATGATAAAGGAATGAAGTCAAGTCGAGAGTATTTCAGTTTAAAAGCTGCACTAATGGGGGTGCTGCCTGTGGCTCAAAGGAGTAGGGTGCCGGCCCCATATGCCAGAGGTGGCGGGTTCAAACACAGCCCTGGCCTCCATTGGCTCGGCACCTGTGGCTCAAGTGGCTAAGGCGCCAGCCACATACACCTAAGGTGGAGGGTTTGAATCCAGCCCAGACCCGCCAAACAACAATGACAGCTGCAAAAAAAAAAAAAAAAAAAGTCTGGGTGTTGTGGCGGGCGCCTGTGGTCCCAGCTACTTGAGAGACTAAGGCAGGAGATTCGCTTGAGCCCAGGAGTTGGAGGTTGCTATGAGCTGTGATGCCACAGCACTCTATCCAGGGTGACAGCTTGAGGTTCCATCTCAAAAGAAAAAAAAAACAAAACAAAAAAACAAAGATAGCCCTGGCCAAAAACTGCAAATAAATAAATAAATAAAAGCTGCACTGACGGCCATGCTCCAGGAGGCTGAGGCTGGAGGATTGCTTGAGCTCAGGAGTTCTAGACCAGTCTGAGCAAGAAGAGTGAGACTCTGCCTCTACTAAAAATAGCTGGCGTTGTGGCAGACACCTGTAATCCCAGCTACTTGTGAGGCTGAGGCAGGAAGATCACTTAAACCTGGGAGTTTGAGGTAGCTGTGAGTTACAGTGATGCTGTGGCAGTCTGCCCTGGGGGACTTTCCTTTCTTTCATTCCTAAAAAAAAAAAAAGGAAAAGAAAAAGAAAAAAGAGAAAAGAAGTGGGGGGGAGGGGAGGGGACAATGACTACAACAACAAAAAATAGCCAGGCATTGTGGTGGCTGCCTGTAGTCCCAGCTACTTGGGAGGCTGAGGCAAGAGAATCGCTTGAGCCCAGGAGTTGGAGGTTGCTGTGAGTTGTGACGCCAAGGCACTCTATCAGGGTGACAGCCCCATATACCGAGGGTGGTGGGTTCAAACCCGGCCCCGGCCAAACTGCAACAAAAAAATAGCTGGGCTGTTGTGGCAGGTACCTATTGTCCCAGCTACTAAGGAGACTGAGGCAAGAGAATCACCTAAGCCCAGAAGCTGGAGGTTGCTGTGAGCTGTGTGATGCCACGGCACTCTACCCAGGGTGACAAAGTGAGACTCTGTCTCTACAAAAAAAAGAAAAAGAAAAAGCTCCTCCTTGTCTACAAATTTGGTATACCTGCCTATCTGCTTCCCAGTTGCACTGAGGCCACTAGCAGGGAGGGGAGAGTCTCTGTCTTTTTGGATTGTGAATGTTATTATTTAACTAAGACAATTGGAGAATAAATGCACATCTGGGAGGGGTCACGCCTGCAATCCCTTGGGAGGCCAAGGTGGATGGATCACTTGAGCTCAGGAGTTCAAGACCAGCCTGAGCAAGAAAGAAACCCCATATCTACTAAAAACAAGAAAAACTAGCTGAGCATCATGGCTGGCACCTATAGACCCAGCTAACTGAGAGGCTGAGGCAGGAGGATTGCTTGAGCCTGGAAGTTTGAGGTTGCTGTAAGCTATGACACCACAGTGCTCTACCCCAGGGTATGGAGTGAGACTCTGTCTCTAAATAAATAAATGTACATCTAAAAGTCAGGGGGTTACCATGTGGTCCAGTTCCACTTGTGGGTATGTACCTAAAATAATTGAGAGTGGAATCTCAAAGGCCTGTCTGCACATCTGCGCTCACAGCAAGCAAGAGGTGGGAGCAACCCGAGTGCCCTTGGAAGGGGTAAACAAGCCGTGGCATGTCCATGAAATGGACTTAGCCTTAACAGGGAGGGGAGTTCTGGCCCAACATGGGTGAACTCTAAAGACTGTATGTTAAGGGAAGCAAGGCAGTTACAGAGAGGACAAACACTGTGTTATTCCACTGAGATGTGGCACATAGAATAGTCAGATTCACACAGACAGAAAGTAGGAGGGAGGCTGTGGGGCTGGGGGTGGGGGTCACCCAGCCCCATAGGGACACAGGAGTCTGTGGTGATCCCCTGCTGGGACTGAAGCCCCAACCAAGACCATAGAGCCTCAGGGGTCTACCAGGTAGCCTGGAAATGGGCAACACCAAACACAGACATAGCGTTCCCAGCTGGCACAAGGGCAGTGCCCCTGTGTTATAATTGAGAAATGGCCTTTGGGGAGGCCCAGGAAGGCAGATCACTTGAGTTTGGGGGTTCCAGACTGGCCTGAGCGAGAGAGAAAACCTGTCTCTACTAATAATAGAAAAACTAGCTGAGCGTGATGAGCCCAAGAGTTTGAGGTTGCTGTGAGCTATGACGCCACAGAACTCTACCCAGGGTGATGGAGTAAGACTCTGTCTCAAAAAAGAGAGAGAGAGTGAGGCAGCGCCTGTGGCTCAAAGAGTAGGGCACTGGCCCCATATGCTGGAGGTGATAGGCTCAAACCCAGTCCTGGCCAAAAACTGCAAAGAAAAAATAAAATAAAATATTAAAAAAGAGAGAAAGAGGGAGAGAAATTAGATATAATTTCATTGAGTGGAGAAAGAGGATACATTTGACAAATGATGTTTGTGCCATCAGCTATTTTTAAAGTATAAACAAATAAAAATAGATTCTTATCATACACCATACATACACCGGAGGAGAAAGCCCGTGATTGGAAGTTTGCATCTGAATCATCTGTGATCGGAAGTTTGCATCTGAGTCATCTGTGTTTAACAGGGACAGTTTCTGATTGGGAGGATGAAAAGACTCTGGGAATGGAAGTTGGAGATGGTCACGCAACACCAGGAATGGACTTACTGCCACCAAATTGGTTAAAGTGGCAAATTTTATGTTCTGTGTATTTTACCCCAATAAAAACAATTCATAAAAGTGAAAACCAGAAATTAAATGTACCTTGTGCCCTTTACCCCAAATGAAGGAGAGCAGTGCTGCGGAGGTCAGGTTATGGGTGAGCTGAGTCGCTACAGACTCTGATGCACTTTGGGCGGAGCAGGGCAGCTGGACCAGCTGTGTCTCTGTGGCACCTGTGGGATATTTTTTTTTTTTGAGACAGAGTTTCACTATGTCACCCTCAGTAGAGTGCTATGGCATCACAGCTCACAGCAACCTCAAACTCTTGGGCTCAAGCGATTCTCTTGCCTCAGCCTCCGAGTAGCTGGGACTACAGATGCCCGCCACAACGCCTGGCTGCAGTTGTCATTGCTGCAGTTTTGGTTGCAGTTGTCATTGTTGTTTAGCAGGCCTGGCCCGGGCTTGAACCCTTCAGCCTCAGTGTATGTGGCTGGCCCCCTACTCACTAAGCTACAGGTGCCGAGCTGCATCTGTGGGATTTTAACTTCAGCTTTGGTCTGGAAGCAGAAAGGAGCCAGGGAAACTGAGGGCTGAGCTTTTCTTGGGGTTTGCACAGGAGGGAGGTGGGGCAGGGGAGAGGTTGGGCCTGCTGTGTGAGATTAGATAAGGCGGTGGCTGGGTGAGCACCTGGCTTGGCTATCCTGAGTGGGAACAGCATGCACAGGCTAATTGTTTACCATCTCCAGGATTTAGCTGGCTCTGGAAGGGACCGTCTCTTCCTACCCAGTTTGACTTCCCAAGATGTCAAAACATCATAACATAACAAAACATGGGTGCTCTCTGGCCATTCTGTCTGTCTGGGCACCCTGGGAGTGCCCAGGGGGTGTTTTCAAATCCTCAAGGTCGACACCTGTGAAGGTCACTTTGCCAGTCTATATCATCAGGCCCTGTGCACATTGGCCGAGTGGGCTCCTGGTCACTCATCAATCCCATCCAGGCCCCTCACTCCAGTTTGGCCTCCGGGCCCAACTCCACATGTCTTATCTTTTTACTCCCTGAACTCCACAGTCATTGCCCTTCTTAAACTTCAGCCACCCTCAGCAGCACTCACAGGGGTAATTCTGTGTCCGTTACTCCCACACAGGTGTCCCAGAGGATCACAAGGCCATCCTCTGGTACAGTTAGATTGCCAAGTCCTAACTGCCCAGGGAAGAAGTAAAGAAAAGGCCAACCAGAAATGCTATGTCCTATTCCCATGTTCAAGAACAGAGGCCTGGAGATTCAGGTGATTCACAGAGCCAGAGACTGAGATCCCATCCACACCTGCCAGGGCACACCACATTCACAGAGGGGAACCCTGGCTGCTACAGCTCCTGCCACTGCCCAGAGGCTCCTGTTGGTGTGTCCTGGTAGAACAAAGACATCGTTTCCATTACAAAGTCATCAGTTCAATTAGTCCCAGGAACTCAATTTTCCCCAGGCTCTTCTCCTGGGTGCACCACACACATCTTTCTTCAGGTTCCCTGCTCAGCCCCTTCCCTGCCTGTGCTACACCTGGTCCTGACACAGTTCTGGGTGCACAAAACGCAGAGCTGGGTAAAACACACTCTCGAGGTGCTGAACTTGGCAGAGCACACCCCCATGGGGGCAAATGCACACTGGAGAGACAGACATGGCTCTGAGAACCAAGGTGGGACGGAGAACTGGGCCTGGGAGAGAGGAAGTGCGAGGACAACTGTGCAGGGCTGTGAGCTGGGCTTTGTGGGCCATTCAGGGTTCCACCAGCAGCGGGAGGAAAGGGGTGCAGTCAGGAGGAAGGGGTGCAGGCAGGAGGGAGGGCAGCATGGTCCTCTGGCTCTAAAACCTCAGGAGCCCTCAGTCTAGCACAGCCTTGAGGGCATCTGGTTGAGGCCAGTAAGCACACCTGTCCCCTGCCAGGGACCAGTGAGGGCACTGCTCTGTGACTCAGTCCTGTGGGAGGCACAGGGAAGTCTACCACTGAGCTCCTAGCACACACCTTCCGTGCCAAGAAGAGAGCGGTGGGGACAAATGACCTCTTTTTCCAGGACTCTGCCGCGTCTGGATTTAATGCCTGGAATGGCAGCAGCCACTCTCTGACAATGAAGAGACTCATCTGAGGGTGGCAGAGCAGAGACAGGAAAGCATCTGGGCCCTGATGTCATGTTTCAAGGAACACAGGCCTCCTACCCCACACCTCCTGTTCTATGACACGTAAGAGCCCTTGCTGTGTGAGCAGTGGAGACAAATTTATTTCTGCTGGCAAGGACAACCAAGCTCATACAGCAGACTCTAGAGACAGCTGGAGAGTCCCTGAGCCCAGATCACAGGCTGTGGCTACGGGGATGAACCTAGCCCAAGACTTGGTGTGGTATTCTTTGTGCACTGGGATCCTGGAAGGCTGCTTGGCCCAGGCCTGGTCAGAAAGAAGAAACCGGACAGAAATTGTCTGTGGACCCTGGCAGTGGGGAAAATAGCATCAGCTCGGGTGGGAGGCTCCTTATGCCCCTGAAGCTGCGGAGTCAGAGATCGCGGAGAGCAGGGACAGAGGCGAGAGCCAAGCCTGGGCCTCCCAGGACCCAACCTGGTTTTGTGAGGGCAATGGAATGGCGGCTGCAGAGCCGTGGGGGACACGATCTTGCCCGTAACAACATGCGATCCATTTTCTGGCCTTCCATGTCACCTTATACGTAACAAGCACGGGCTAACGCGCGCACCCGGATAGCAAGAGCTGTACCTCCACCACCTCCATGTAAATGCGCGCGCAGGGGCGCAGCAAGCTCCTCAGCCCTTTGTCCACCAGGGGGCGACCGGCTCCCGCTGTCGGGGAGCCTGGGCCTGACGAGGCTCGGTCAAGGTCAAGGGCGGCGGGTGCAGTTGCTCTGAGGTGATTGCTTGTCGTGCGCTGGGTCCTGGAAGACCCCACAGCACTAGGATGCCGGCGAAGGCTGCAAGGAAGGGAGGGAACCGCTCAGAGCCCCTTTGGCGGAGATGCAGCCGAACGGGCTCCCAGGTGCCAGAGGCACGGAACAGATTTTCCAGACAGGCTGAATTCAATGGGAAGCCATTGAATTCAGTCAAAAGTAAGACAGGGAAAGAAAGGGGTTCCTCGGTTTCCTTCTTGTCACCCTCTTGTCCCAAATCTCTGATGCCTCCAGCCACCCTGTCCCTCTCTGAGGGCTCTGGGGTGCCACCCTCCAGGGCTGCACCATCAATTAATTCATGGAGCACCTGGACCAGCGTCTGTGTCAGGCAGGAGGCCGAGCCCCGGCCACCGGCTTACTGGAGCTTCTGTCAAATCTGTTGCCACCTCCTACCACCACCCTACAAAGGGGCTGGGACAGGACAACCACTGACCAGTGGCTCTCAGCTCTCTGACCCACAGCCAACGGTAGACATTGACTGGTGGTGACTTTGGACTTACACAGAGCAAAATCCAATCTTTGCTGTCAACAGGGGCTGCTTTCCACCCTGCAGGGTGTGGGGGGCACACTCTGCCTCTCAGAATAGACATCTGCCACACAGCAGGGAGACCCTACTCAATAAGGTAGCATGTATTTCGAAACAACCAAGGGAGTCCATTTCAAGAATCTCACTGTTTAAAACATAGGTAATCGAGGTGATGGATATATTAATTAGTTTGATTTTACTTATTTCTTGTCATATACATACTATATATATCAAAGTATCACACTGTTACTCTTACAGCCTAGGTGAAGGCAGATGGCCAGAAGCAAAAATCCTTCATACGTACACTATGGGGGGAAGGCCCTGTGGGGTCCAACCAGTTTCCAGACAACCAGGCCAGCGCACACCCCTCCTAAGAATTGAGTGCACTGTGGGGCAGGTGGCTCCTGCCCATAACAGGATATTGTTTACTTCATAGAGATAGGGAAAAGCTGGCCTGGACCCCACCTGGGGATGCTGATGTGTCCTCACATGCTTTTCCTCTCCCTGTGCCTGTCAAAGTCTCCACGGGTGTCCTGCTCCAACACCAGGTTGAGACAGAATCTTGGGAAAAGCGGCCCACACTTTGCAAATGCTTCTTCCTGGTGGCGGCACAGGGCTCTGGACCACCAGGCTACGTGGCATCCCTGTCCCAGGGATTCTCCAAAGGCTCCATGGATAGAATCCAGAGCAACAGTGAACTGGATGGAGGAAAATGCATCTTTATTTTCACTGACCTCTCACTAAGGCTTAGCTTTCCCCCTGAAATGTGGGCAACAGACAACAGTTTTAGGGGGCTCATAGGAATTGCCATGTTACTTAAGGGAGTCCATGGCTCCCCAGAATGTTAAGGACTGCTATGTTGTTCAGCAGTGTTTTTCAACCCTTTTTATCTCACGGCACACTTAGACCTATAGTTAAACTTCCGTGGCACACTTAAATTATGTTTATCAAAAAAGAGTAAAAAACAAAAAGAATATACTTATCTGTGCTTTGAACCTCTTTTTTTTTTTTTGCAGTTTTTGGCCAGGACCAGGTTTGAACCCACCTCCAGTATATGGGGCAGGTGCTCTTCTCCTCTGAGTCACAGGAGCCGCCCTAAAATCTTTTTTTTTTTTTTTTTTTTTTGAGACGGAGCCTCAAGCTATCCCCCTGGGTAGAGTACCATGGCATCACAGCTCATAGCAACCTCCAATTCCTGGGCTCAAGAGAGTCTCCTGCCTCCGCCTCCCAAGTAGCTGGGACCACAGGCACCCGCCACAATGCCCGGCCATTTTTTGGTTGCAGCCATCATTGTTGCTTGGCGGGCCCGGGCTGGGGATTCGAACCCGCCACCTTAGGTGTACGTGGCTGGTGCCTTAGCTGATTGAGCCACAGGCGCCGAGCCTGTTTTTTTTTTTTGAGACAGAGCCTCAAGCTATCCCCCTGGGTAGAGTGCCAGAGCATCACAGCTCACAGGAATCTCTAGCGCCTGGGCTCAAGCAAGTCTCCTGCCTCTGCCTCCCAAGTAGCTGGGACCACAGGTGCCCCCCACAATGCCTGGCTATTTTTTGGTTGCAGCCATCATTGTTGTTTGGGGGACCAGGCTGGATTCGAACCCGCCCCCTTAGGTGTATATGGCTGGCGCCTTAGCCACTTGAGCCACAGGCGCTGACCCAATGTTTCTAATTTTGTGCTTTGTATGTATTGATCCTGAGACTTCAGGAACATGTACTTGTTTGTGCTTTATAAATATATATATTTATATTCAACAGTGTACCAGACATAGTTGAGTATTTTATAATTATGAACTTGTTTACTCTTTACTTTGTAACAACTGTGTGATATTGTTATCCCTATTTTGTTGATAGAAACTGAGGCACTATAGTGTATTGCTCCAAAGTGCCACAGAGTCTGTTTGAGAACCTAATCAGTCTAACTCTAGAATTAGCTCTTAACCAACTCCTGTCTCTGGGGGGATGTAATGTAAAACCATACAGTCAAGTAAATTTGGTTGTAATGTTGTAGCTGATTGGTTCTGGATCTCTTGTACTTGAGGCTGGAACTTGAGCTACTTAGTTTTGTGCCATCCCTTTTATTAATCTTTGCAATAATACAGACTTTCATTCTACTCAAATGTTTTATACTCCCATTTGTAGCTTTTTGACTTTATTTAATTTGGTCCAGGATAATTATAATATAGCAGGAGACCAGGAAGAGTTTTATTTATTCCAAGGTACTTAACCTACTCAGGTGTGTGTAAGTAGAAGACAGTTATTTTGGTGGCATGTAGAAAAGGCTTTAAGAAGAGTTCCACTGGTTCCAGGTAAAGGAGGCTATTTTCTAAAGTAGGGATTAGCTTGTGGGAAGATAAAGCTGGAGAGGATAAATGTGGCCATATCATGAAGGACCTGAATATGTCATGCTAAGGAATTTGTACCATGTGTGAGTACCTGAGTCTTGGTCAGATCTGTTTAGAAAGAGTTCTGTAGTGACAGTCTGGTGAACTAGAGAGTAGACTGTAGAGACAAAGCAAGAATTCCACTGAGAAAGGTATTGAATAATCTAGGTAGAAATAAAGGACTTCTTTAAAAGTGGACTTGTAAGAGGCGCCAATCAAAGTTTTTCAGTAGGCTTGGATATAAGTTGAAAGAATGTGGTATAGAGGGGGAGGAGCTTCACCTGAGTTATAGTAGTAGCCTAGCTGGTCTTTGTTCCTTATCCCTCTGTTATATTATACCTCCTTTTATCCTTCTTTTTGGAGGTGGGGATACTGTTTGCTATTTATATCTAATCTGAACTTTTCCCGGTATTGATAAGAGTGGTATCTTCACTTTTTACCTATATCAGGCTTGTCTACTCCAGATCTTTACCTTGTTTTTCTTGCTCATGAAACACCCATTATTATCCTTGCTGCATATCTGAATCTTAACCTATTTTTCAAGCATTCAGCTTAGGTTCATGAAACTTTTTGTTATAGGCTGCATTAAATAATAACATTGGTCTTTGAACTAAGCTTTGTTTTCCTAGTGATACCACAGGGGCTTATCAGGACCAGAAGCTTATCATTAGATATACAAGGTATAGCTCTGGCAAGTCTGTGCTGCTTCTCTGCCCACAAAGAAAAATACAGACATTTCAGAAGGTTTCTATTTAGCACATTGGTTGACAAATTTGCTCAAAGAAACCTTGCAAAACCAGTGGCAAGATTGTTGCCTTACTGTCAGTGACTCCTATTTATAATATTTCTAGATTAAGCTGTTTTTTTTCTGTACTTCTTAAATAGTGTTTTTCATTTACTTTTTGATCTTTTGGTATAATCACTTGTTGGTGTTGATTCTGGATTATGTTTAAAGTAAAGGTTGGAGTAAGTCTTAGAAAATGCCATTATTATTTTATCATTTATTCTTATTTTTATCCATTGTTTTTAAATTAATTCTTTTCATCATAGTACTCAAGAATGACCAAAAAAAGAAAACGCCAAGATGATTTTCAAAAGATAAAACTAAAAGTTGGTAAAAAGAAGCCTAGGTTAGAAAATGCTACTACAACAAACTTTAGAACGAAGACTATACATGTACCTGAGCAACTCAAAGAGGATGGAACACTTCCAACAAATAATAGAAAACTTAACATAAAGGTAAATCATAAATCTTGTTTTGATAAAGTAGGATTTTCATTGAAATCTTGTAGAATGTTACGTTTTTGTGAAAAGTTGTTTTGACTCAACATGAGTAGAAATTAGTTTGCATAGACCTACAGTGATAGAGTTTATTGATGTTTGGAGTTTATCTGTTAACCCAAATCTGATTGTATAACTGAGTCTTTCCCATTGTTTCCAGAAAGGTTTGCTAAATTAAACATACAGTGATTTCACCCTAGTGGAATTGATGATTTAATATATATCTATTTCTAGATAAAATTATTCTTTTTTTTATTTTTTTATTAATTGATAGCTGTATACATTAATGCAAACATGGGGTACATTGTGCTGTTTTCATATACAATTTAAAATACTTTCATCAAGCTGGTTAACATAAATTTCATGTCATTTGCTTAGTCATTGTATCAAAACATT
>CAUYQV010033539.1:0-17147 GCA_963574575.1 Galagoides demidoff | reverse complement strand
TAAAGGGACAAAGAGAGGAGGACTCGTAAACGTTCCAAAACCTTCCCCTGTTGCCACCCTCTGCCTTCCACATCTCATTATCAGTCCTCTGGGTGCAAAAACTGGAATGTTTTATGTAGGAGACGCCAACATCCGAGCAAGGTGATCTGCAGCTGAGGTGTGGACCTCGGGCCATTCCACAGGAGTTCCTTGTGGGAGGAGCCCGTGCCCTCAGCACTGGTCATTGTTAATTTCTCCCCTCACCTGTATCATTCCCTTTCAATAAAAGGCTGGCGGGAAGGTTGCTCGGGGCTACCCGGAAAGTAAGGGCTAGCCCGCCTTCCACAAGCTGGTACTTCTAATCTGCCTCTCACCTGGTTCCTTCCTGTGCTAACCGAGACCAGGGCCATAAGAGCCCGACAGGTCGTGACAATTTTAGCTAGAATTTCCCTGATTATTGGGAAGTAGATATATTTTCCTTTTTTAATTAAATCATAATTGTATACATTAATACATTTATGGGGTGCAATGTGCTGATTTTATATACAATTTGGAAAACTTACATCAAACTGGTTGTGTATTTTCCTATATTAACTGACTATGCAGCCATCAGTTTACTTGACTTCCCCGCAGAACCCATAATCTCCTTGCAGCCCATGATCCAATGCTTTATAACCCTGACCCTCATATTGTCCCTGGAATAAAGTAGGCTGAATGAATGACATTGTAGAGGGTGTGTGTGCACATGTGCACATAAACAGGAGTTCTTTAAATCAATATATCACAAGAATAATTAGAAAATGAATTTAAGGTCACTATGAATCAGCAAGAAATGACTTTAAAATTATCTCTATTACCTTATTTAGTTATATCTTGATGCCATTATTAGAATGATATTAACTAATGTATTAAATGCCCAAAGGTAAAATTGCTTTTATGAATATGTTTCGTGATCCAGCAGAACAATATCAAACCCCCCAAAATGTTTTCAAAACACATTTTTAAAGCTTAGTTAAAGTTACTGATGAATGCATGTTCTGGCATTTGGTGAATGCATTATAAATTACTGGAAATTGGAAAATCTTAGACAAATAATTTAACTCTTTTATAGATGAGAAAATTAAGAGGAAGTGACTAGCTCATTAATGGCAGAGCAGGAATCAGTACACCCTTACCAGAGTACTTTCCAGAGCAGTTTTCTTTCTAGGACACGACTGAGCTTTTTACAGATACAATAAATTCTAAACTTATGAATGGATTGTACTTTAAAAATTCATTTCTGAGTCATTTGTGGCTAGAACTTGGGATTCATTTTTCCCCTAGAAATAATTCCTCAAATTTGGTTGACTTCCTAAATTGGTCCCCAAATGTAGGTGCCCTAAGGAACAGTCTTTAATTCAACAGTCTGCACAGTAAGGAAGAATTCAAGTACAGGAAGGGCTGTTTTTATGAGTCAGTCCTGGAACCATTCAGGTCAAGCTCCATGAACAGGCCACTGATAATCCCTGTGTTAGGTGAGGATGCAGGACAACTTTCTACTCAAGCTTTCCTGCAACTCTAGGGCACTTTCCAGGCTGCCATACTCCAACCTCAGGAGAATCAGTATCGTGGGATTTTTCTCCTGTACTTACGGTGTCTGCCGTGTGTTTTGTGGTTGCTAGTCATCCTTGGCCATGTGACTCCTGACTGCAAAACCTTTCCATGAAAGCTGCAAAGACTTTATTAAATACGATGGGTTCAACGTACTACTGGGGAACTAAATATTTTTATCAGTTTACGGCAATCCAGGTCTACCCCAGAACTGTCAGCAGTGTGAGTGTCCCCCGAACTCATGGGCTATGTGTAATAGAGGCAAAAGACCTAAGAAAAATCTAGGTGTTACAGGAAAAATGCCTGCTGTGTGGTCAACTGATAAGCCTCCATTGCAAGAAGAAAGAACGTTCCTTGTTCTGTGACCTTCCTACCAGACAAAGGGCCATTTCCAGACTTCCAGCACTCTTTTTGCAAGAAAAATTTCACGGACTGTTGCTCGTCCATAAATCAGCTTCTACCAACGCCATTGTCATACTCTGGGTTGACCAGATTTCCCGTGTACACGCGTAACTACAAAGTAGAACTTTTTCTGACTTGTGGATTAATATAAACATACATGTATACGCACATATTCACAGCCATGTCTTACACCTGTGCAACTGTACACCTAAGGGCCATTCAATTTTCAATAAATTATCTTTATTGAGAAAACATAAAAATCACATTAAACAAGGGCAAACCAGATATGTGATCGTTGTCCATCACATTAGCATTTTTCATGTGTAGCAACTGAAATTCATTAATGAATTAGACTCCCTGCAGATATGCTCTGACTAAGCAAACTTAAAAGAGAATAAAGAATTGGCATCAAAGTTCAAAGAAAAGAAGACTGAGTGACATATGAAGACTAGAAATCCCACAGCCTCCTTCCTAACTTCTGCCAGAAGAAAAAAAGATTAAAAAAAAAAAAAAACCCAGAAGTATGGGTGGTGCCCGTGGCTCAAAGGAGTAGGGCACTGGCCCCACAGTGGTGGGGTGGTGGGTTCAAACCCGGCCCTGAAGAAACTGCAAAAAAAAAAAAAGCCAGAAGTAGACAGGACGTAGAAAGATGTGAGAGGAAACTACTGGATAGGAATGGCTACAGTGAAGAAACCGAAGCTCTATATTAACTGGGGAATATAATTTATAAAACTCCATTACTTTCACTATCTTGCAACAAACACCCCACAAATCAGAATTATCCAGAGAGAACTCCAAGGGGACCTGAACCTAATATTCAAATAGACCAAAATCCCAACCAAAACAAAATTTAAAAGTATTTAATTAAAAATTTTTCCACATAATTTTTAATAACGTATTTTTAAACCTTAACAAGACATCAAAGGAAGTGCTTTATTATACAAAGATTTTTCAACTATAGTATTGAAACCAACAGTGTTCTGGTTAAACAGAAGATTCTGATCGGCTAGCAGCCGCATACACAAATACATATGTGCTATAGAAATGTAGATACACAGAGATGCAGTTGGGGTGCTTAACCAGTCTGCTTTCACAGAGTTAGTTTAAATTCTAAAATGCAGTATTTCCATTTGAAAAGCTCTTAGATAAAAGTATTTTGAATTTCCTATCTCTGAAGACTTCTAAATGGGGTATGACTTAAGCACAATCAAACTCAAGTCAGGACAGGGATATGGTTCTACGGAGAACAGTCTGGTGAAGATGTGACCTGCAGAGGTCATTCCCGGGCTTTGGATCCATTTCTATCCGTTCTTGCAGTAACTCATCAGACGCCAACAGCCAAAATGGTGAAGCAGATGGAAAGCAAGTATGCTTTCCGGAAGCCTCGGACAGTGCAGGAGATAAACTTGCACCAGCTGATCTCTTGGCCACGTGCTGCAGACTTTGCACAAAGATCAAGGCTTTCGTTCATTCCTTCTCTGCAAAGAATGAGTTTTCCAACACGGCACTACTTGAAGTGGGTTTGAGTGGCTCTGAGAATGTTACTTCAGAGTGTAAAGTCCAATCTGCGTCAACCTTCCAATAAGTAAAAAGAGGGCAGAAGGTGGCTGAATTTTCTGGAGCTAATAAGAAAGCCTGGAAGCCACCATTAATGAATTAATCTGATCACGTTTTCTGAAAACATAAAGCCATTGGCTGTTTAAAACTTGCAATTTTTTTATTTACAGAAAGTATAAAATATAAAGACTCAAATGCTCTCTGATTAGTAATGATAATAAAATATTCATTCTAGGCTCGGCGCCTGTGGCTCAATCGGCTAAGGCGCCAGCCACGTACACCCAAGGTAGCGGGTTTGAATCCCCAGCCCAGGCCCGCCAAACAACAATGATGGCTGCAACCAAAAAATGGCCAGGCATTGTGGCGGGCGCCTGTGGTCCCAGCTACTTGGGAGGCGGAGGCAGGAGACTCGCTTAAGCCCAGGAGTTGGAGGTTGCTGTGAGCTGTGATGCCATGGTACTCTACCCAGGGGGATAGCTTGAGGCTCTGTCTCAAAAAAAAAAAAAAAAAAAAAAATTCAGTCTACACTTATAAAAAAAAATCTGACATGCAGTTAAGTGAAAGCATTCCCGTAAACCACACGGAGAAAGGTGGGGAATGTCTCACCATGTCCATTCGAACTGTGTTCTCCATATCCCACTGAGGTTTCTTAGAATCATCATTATTACCATCCTCTATCAGCCAAATTTCAAATTCCTGCTTCTCTTTGTTTCCAATAAACCTTGGCTATGAAGCCTTTCCTGTGGCCCCTCTTTGTCTTCCGCTTCCACAGAACTTGGAACGCACCTCCATTATCATAGTCAAATTATTGCACTTTCAATTGCTTATTTGCATGACCAAAGTAGTTTTAATCTCCTAGAGAAAAAACATTCTATTATTTTGCCAAACTAACTTCCACCTTGTTGGAGTTCAATATACAGGGTGGCCGTATTTAAAATAGTCTATTTTAAATTGCACATGAACTTTATGGCCACCCTATAATAGGACTTGTCCAATGAATGAAAGATCAATCATTCATTATTACATAATACATAGTAGGAATTGAGAGAGCAAGACGGCTATTCTTTCACATTGTCCACTACCAAGCTCCAGGTGTTACCATGGAAAGGGCTTATCGTTGGCGTCATCTTACGAGGGAGGACGTCTCTCTGCTCCCATCGAAGGCCAGTCGCTGACCAATGTTGTTTCTGTGAACAAATGAGAACAAAGGCCTCTTCTATTCCATTCCCTCTCGATTTCTCAGAGTTAGCTCCCACAGTCTCCCCTCTCCTACATCATCAATTATCTCTTAAACTTAGTTATTCCCATCAGCTTACATGGCCCACCATTCAGTATCTTAAATTTTTAAAATATAAATAAAACAAATCTTGTAGCTACATTCACACTTGTCATATCACCCTCACAGCAAACTCCCTCACGTCATCATGGCGTCTGCCTTCACTCCTGACTCCCATTCTCTCGCCAAGTCACTGCAGTTGACCTAACTATGCTGCAGCAGAGACCACAAGGTATACCCCATGCCCTGTAGCTTAACAGTGATGGTTTAGGGCAGGCAGCTAGTTAGACATGAGCAGGGTGATGGTGGATGCAGTTTGGCTATTATGGACTGGCTGGGGTCAGGCTGGACTGAGCTGTTATGGGAATGGGGGTGATCAAGACCTCGCAGATGGGTTGTTTTGGGGAGCTGGTTGTTTGGGGGGGACTGATTAACATCCCAGGGACCTTCTCACATGGACAGACAGACGTGGTCATACTAACTTGGTTTGTTTTAGGAACAGTCTGATTAGGACCCTACGGAAGGGGGTCCCAAGAAAGAACAGAGGTTGTGCCAAAGGGTCTTCAAGAACTGACCAGTTAGAAAGAGGTAGAGAAACCACAAAGAAGAGGCCTCGAGAGAGGGTCTTTGGAGCATGCGCACAGCTGAGGTAACAGTGTCTCTAGATGAACTACCCTCATTGTCATAGTAAAACTCACACCCACCAGGGCCAGGACCCTGTACCAATAGCACAGCAACCCAAGGAAAGGGTAGAAAAGGGGAGAGTTCCCAAATGCAGCAATTCTCCACCCTTTCCCAAGAAAAACCACACCCAACTTAACATAAAATTAGAGAATCAGCACAAAAAGAGAAATCGTGTCAAACTCGGTATGTCCTGCTCTCACTGGGGCTGACCCGTTCCTTCTTTGGAATGTTCTAGGCTTTCATCTTTAGGAAACATTGGGACTTTGCTGTTTGCACCTGCTTGCTCTGCTCATTCCTTCTGAGGACTTGGTCCCAGGAGCCATCCTTAGACATTGGGAACCAAGGACCTGGGAACATGGGGACCTGACATCTGAGTCCTCAACACCTAACAACAGCCAGTCACTAACCAATGAAACACAAGCTTGCATCAGCCACGCCCTGCCTCCCTTTCTTGCCTTTAAAACTCCACTTGTCACTGCTGCTGAGGGGAGTGTATATTCAGGGCAACTTGAATCCGTGCTCCCCAGCTGTAACCCCGGGAGAGGCCCAAAGGGCACTACTTTATTAAGTTTGCCTCCACTTTCCCTTTCAGATCAACAAAGGTGAATAGGTTACAAGGGAAAAGAATAAGGAGAATCCTAGCACAACGCGTCTTAAAGCCAGACAAGAAATGATCAGCTATTGTGTGACATCTATCATTCTAGTATTTTCCTTAACACAAATGGAAAATTGAGTTGGTTGCTCCTGTTTACTGTTTTTTGAAAATTCTTACCCACTGGCCCTGCTTAGAAAATAGATGTATTTCCATCGAAATTAGGCAAGCGCGATAGTTATGGAAAACTGAAGACCCTTACACCACCCCTCCTGGGACATTTCCCTTACCTTTTCTTTTAACTAAGTCCTATCCTCTCAAATGGCTGTTTAATTTCCAAGTGAATATGTCCACAGCTTCAAATCACTCAAGCAATCCCGCAGTGCTAAGGGACTCCAGGCATTACTTTCTGACCGCAGACAGAGCGTTTATTACAAGTACAGCGTCTGAGCCGAGGGGCCTTGAGACTCTGGGCAAGTTTCTTGTATGTTTGGGACTTGGAATTTATCATTCGAAAAATGGCGTTTGCTGCAGATGTATTTTCTAAGATCCCAGTAACGTTTCCAGCGTATGGTAATGATTTAAACATAGCCGGGATTCTTAGAAAGCTTGGCGGTAGGGAAGCAACGTGGCAAGCTCCGCACAACCGTTTTCAAGCCCGCATTGTACGCACTTAGGGAAATCTACTTATGCTCCATTCTACTACCCAACTGAGCAGAGTCTGAACTACATTATTTTGCACTTAGAATAAGTGGAATCACAGCCCTGGTAAGAGCAGAGAGGACAAACAGAAAAAGAGAGACAGAGACGCGAGTCTGCTTTGCTGTATTTGCTAACACTGCTGAACATCCCGTAATGCCAGGCAGAAAAGCCGGTTTTCCTTTTCTTTTAAAATTTCAAATCTCCTGGAACCAAAGGCTGGACCTCAACCATCGGGTTTGCAGTTGAACTTCCCCAGGCGTCCCGAGCGCTGAGACGTCGCCCCCGCGCGGCGACCGGCGGAAGAGAGGAGGCGGCGCCGCCCGGGCAGTCCCAGATGCGCAGGGACACCGCGGAGCCACCTCGGCCCCGCGAACGCCGGCCCGACCACGCCCCCACGTCACGTGACCGGGCGGCGCGGCCAATCAGCGCGGCCCTCCGGGGTGTTCGAATCGGCCGCGGGGCCGACGGTTGTGTCTGGACTGGTCGCCGCCATGGCCGCCGCCGGTCGCTGACGGACCCATGGAGGGTCGCGGCGGGCCTCCCGGGCCTTACCGGGCCACCAAGCTGGTAAGACGGGGCGGATCGACGAGCCCGGCGCCGGCCCCCAGTTGTGCGTGAGACGGGCGCGGTCGTACCCAGGGTGGTGATGGGCCCCGGGCCCCCGGGCTCGATGGCGGCAGGCGAGGGGACCCTTGCTGGAGGCGCCGCTCCCTCAACTTGCAGGGTCTAAGGGACTTTGCTCCCAAGCCCTGCGGTGCCACAGGCCCAGAGGGGGGCGCCCCGAAAGGCCCGGTAGCTCTGTCCTTGCTGGGCGACCCCTGCCTGGGCGTCGCAGAACGTCCCTACCGCAGCCGCCGCGTCCCCCCCAGAGCCCGAACCCCGAGAAGGACAGGCGGGCACGGGCCCGAGTGGGACGGTCTGGCCCGTTGGTCGGCGCGATTCGAGGCGGGACGTGGCCGCAGAGCACTTCCAGGGATCCCGCGACCGCCGCTGGGGCCGCGGGGAGCGTCCCCGGACTCTGGGGCCCTTCCGCTGTCTGCCTGCCCCAGTGCTGCGATCCGTGGGGTAACGAGCAAGTCGTCCTCTGGGGACGTCCTCTCAGGTGACCAGGCACGGGGAGCCCACTCCACCGGGGTGGACACTGAGGCTCACAGCAGTCAGCTGACCTCGGAAGTCGGGAAGCGGTAACCACAGGGCTGGAAGAATCCATTCCAGATGCTCAGGAAGTTAAAGTCTACCCTTTATAAAGGATAGAATTCCATCGATATAAAGGGTAGAATTCAGAACAGGAAGGAATTTTCATCAGGACGCCCTTTTCATAAAATTAGATGGAAATACTACAAGCACTCAAAAAAGAAAACTTAATACTTACTGGTACTTTGCATGCATTAAATTGTTACAGCATTTCAACAAGCCCTTTAGTAGGTACCCAGTAGCCTCATACCAGGACCCACTCTTAAAACTACTGTTACACCTGATCACGTCTGGGGAAAGTTATTCTGTAATCTCATTTAGTGCAGAGACCTCAGGACGGTAAGTAATGGGCTGCTCAACGTTAAGTTTTTTCAATAAATAAATGTGTGAAATGGGGAAGTGTGGGGAGAAAAGAATACAGTTGTATTTTCAGCCTGTGTTTTGATACCAGGACCACATAGCTAAGTGGTAACCTAGTTAGTAGTGGCATACCTGGGGTTACAAATTAGATTTCTTGATTTCTAATGTAGTATTTTTCAACTAAAAAGCATGATGTTTATTCTGTACCACCACCACCACCTTCATACCCACTGTGAGAGCTGTCACAGACCTAAAGGTTTGGCTGTTTTGAGGACACTTTAGAAAATATCAGTAGCTTTTTAAAATGTAGGTATGTCACAGGGTCATTAAAAATACGGAATGGAAGACCAGCCACAGTGGTTCACATCTGTAACCCCAGCGCTCTGGGAGGCCCAGGCCAGTGGGTCGCCTGAGCTCATGAGTTCTAGACCACCTGAGCAAGAGCTAGACCCCATCTCTAAAAAGATAGCCAGATGTTGTGGCTGGTGGCTGTATAGCCCCAGCTACTCAAGAGGCTGAGGCAAGAGGATCATTTGAGCCCAGGAGTTTGGGGTTGCTGCGACAAAGAGTCTGTCTCAAAAAAATTTAAAAAACACGCAGTGCATTACTGCTTACTTCATTTACCCCATCTGTTCTTTGTTCACTGTAGGGTTCTTAACAAAAGAGATAACTGCAGCATTAATAAATGTAGAAGCTACCTTGACATTCAAAGTCTTTTACCAGTAAAACTACTGCCTGCCTTAAGTTTTGTTTGAGCAGCACAGTGGTGAAGAGAAGAGCTCCAGAGCTGGTCACGCTGGCTGGAGTGCCTCGGCTTGTCGCTGAGCTGCATTACCCTGCACAAATTACCAGTCTCTGCACATCAGTCTCCTCCTGAAAAATGATTTACCAGCAGCTCTTGATAGAACTGTGAGAATTAAAGTGAAATAATGAATGTAAAGCACAGTGCTGCCATCACTTGTCACTCTCAGCTGGGATTTGAAAGGCAGGAAGAAGTGAGTTCTCTGTGGAGAAGCATTACAGCTCTTTTTCCTTATTCCCAGTTTTCTAAATAAGCTGATCAGCCAATGAAGTGATTTTAGGAAAAAAATATCTACAGCACTAGAATTAGTAAAAGGAATCAATGTGAGATATAAAATTTTATGTAACACAAATAAGGTGAATTTTTATGATGTAATCAAATGTGCATTAAAGAATTTTCTTGGCCTAATGTATTTTATTACTTTTTCAAAAGTCAAAAAAATAATGTTGCCCTGGCTGGTATTGAACTCCTGGACCCAAGTGATCCTCCCACTTTAGCCTCCCAAAGTGCTGGGATTCTAGGCCTGAACCACCAAGAAGCTGCCTTGTGTTTTTCACATCAGCTAGAGATTTTATTTTTATTTAACTTTTTAAAAATACATTTCTTCTTTTTATAGTGGAATGAAATCACCACATCTTTCCGAGCAGGAATGCCTCTAAGAAAACACAGACAACACTTTAAAAAATATGGCAATTGTTTCACAGCGGGAGAAGCCGTGGATTGGCTTTATGACCTATTAAGAAATAACAGCAATTTTGGTCCCGAAGTTACAAGACAACAGACTGTCCAACTATTGAGAAAATTTCTTAAGAATCATGTGATTGAAGATATCAAAGGCAGATGGGGATCAGAAAATCTTGATGACAACAGTCAGCTATTCAGGTGAGGAATGGATCTGTAAAGACAACTGAGTACAGTGAAGTTTTCTCTCTAATTGTACTTTCATTGGTATGGCAGCTTCTTTAAGAGAAGTAATAGTAATAATTTCTTTAGTCCAATTAAAACCATTTAGAAAAATTATAAGGTGAAAGTTAATTGCTGTAAAATTCAACCTTTTTAAATGTTAGCATATGTGAGGGCTGTCCAGAAAGTATCCAACCACATACTATGAAAAATGTGGACATACATGGCCGGTCACATTCCTGACAGCCCTTATAAAATAAACTAGGGAGTCAGCAGGGAACCAGGGGACATTACCACTTCTGCATATTCTGAAAGCCTTATAACATTTCAAGGACATCATTACTGACTTAGTTTCATAGATTCTAAAATTACAAGACAAGTTGATGGGTCCTTGCCTTCAAATGACATAATTTACTATAACATAAGAAAATGTGGTAATAGCCAACCTTATGTAATAGACAACAGAAGAAATATATCATACTATTAAAGAAAATATTTATTAAGCAGTTACATACACCAGAAACCTGCTTTATAATTTACAGGTTATCTTACTTAATCCCAAGCAGGGTAGATGTTAGTCCGTTTTACAGATGAAGAAACCAAAAACCTGCTTCACCAAATCTTGTCATCTGCCTGAAACATCCTTCCACCTTTAATCACTTACGCGTTTGTCAGACTAGTAAGTTTGCACATTTCTTCTAATCTCAGCTGTGTAATTTCCTCTTTGGAACCTTTCTGAATCTCTTAGGCCAACATAAAATACCTAGAAATAAAATTTACCAAAAATGTGTAAGACCTTATTGGAGAAAATTATTAATTGTATTGAAGAGAAAAAATGGAGAAGATACCCCTGTTGATGAAAGAAAGGTTTGGTATCATATAGATAAGTCAGTTCTTCCCAAGTCAGTATGTAAATTCAGTGCATTTTTATTCAAAATCCTAATACAGTTTTTGGTAGAATTTAACAAGCAGATTCTAAAACTCGTTTGGTAAAGGTCTAAAGAAATTTTGAAAAACAAGGAAAAAAGAAATGCTTTACCTTATATCTGGACTCAAATTAACCCAATACAGGTAGGTACTAGGAAAACAAACCCATAGGTATGGACTGTGGGAATTTGGTATAAATCATACAGGGGTTAAATACCTAGGTATGAAAAATAAAACTCTTACAAGAGAATAGAAGAAAATATTTGTATCACAGTGAAATAAAAAAAGAACTTCTGAGGTCACGAAAAACTTACGTGTAAACTGAATGTGTAATAGATAAAAGATACCACAAAGTGTTTGTATATATTTAGTAAAAGTACTAAAGCAAGAAATATAGTAAGTAAACATTTATAGTTATAATACTATAGATTAATAGTTTCCTCTCAGGAAAAAGAGACAAAAATGAACTAGCAAAGAATTTTTTTTTTTTTTGGAAGAGAAGTCTGACAAAATGTCAACAGTTAACAAACACAGATACTGGTTTGTGTTATACTTCCTGCACTTTTTATATCTTTGAAATATTTTATATTAAAATGAAAGGAGAAAAAAGCATTACCAAAAGGAGCAACAGAAACCAAGTTCTGTAAATAAGGACAAACACAGTCAAACAAAAGGGAGAGGAGGTTTATGAATTTGATAACTCATCAAAGGAATTTAGGAGAGTTGGAGTTCCAGAGCCATTTGTGTTTACAAACTACCTCTTCAACAGAAATGATGACCCTCATAAAAACCCTTAATTACACAGAAATAAAGGTAAAATGTATACAATATCCTAAAGAAAGCAAGAAACTATTACAATAATTTTAAAAGATTTAATGGGAAATTTTAATTTATATAAAATATTTCTTGGTAAAGTCAATAAATGAGATTCTCTTCATAATTTTTATGACAGCCTCTGAACGTTTGTTTCTGATCTCACATTTTTTAATTGCTTACTGTTTTTCACCCAGGTTTCCTACGACTTCTCCACTTAAAGCTCTCCCACGAAGGCATCTAGAATTAAGAAAAAGCAGCATAGATAACTTTCCTAAAGACAAAGATAGTATTTTCAAATTACGAAACTTATCTCGTAGAACTCTTAAAAAGCATGGATTACATTTCTCTCAGGTAAAGCATCTTGTTACTAGTCACTGGTTTAAGTCTACTTAGTAACAGAATCATTAAAAGTAAATGATACATTAACATTTAAAGCCAGTACTAAAATCTCATCCACATTACATTCTAAAAATGGACATATAAAGTTGTTGAGAACCCAGAGAAACAATGACAAAAATGGTAGTAAGACATACTGGAAAATGGTGTTTCTATAATTCCAGTGTGTTTTCTTTTAAATTGATTTGAGAGTGGTGGGGATGGCTGCAAAGCCAAAAACTTCATTACCGTTTGTTACATTATTTCTTCAGGAAACACGAGCCTTCTAGCTATGGATAATATTAATAGACAGGACTGATGGTGGTAGAATTAGAAATGGATTCTGTTCATTATTTACTTACTTTGAGTATAATAGATTTAACTAAAATAATTCTTTTTTTAGGAAAATACAGAGAAAATAAAGCATGAAATAATTAATGAAGATCAAGAAAATTTAGTTGATAATAGAGAAATAAGCCAGGAAGACGTTGAAGAAGTTTGGCGATACGTGATTCTGACCCAGTAAGATAAACAGGCTTCTGTGAAGCTCCTCAAGGGTTTGATTATTACTTTGACAGTTTGATCAAAATATGCAAATGAATAAGGAGAGTAATTCCCCAAGCTTAGAATCTCACCAGTGTGTGTGTGTTTCTCACTATGTGCTCTTGCTGTAACTAGCACAGTGGAAATGGGATGGAATGTTTCATTGAGATTTGCTTTTTCTCCGAGTCAAAGTTATGGCCACAGTTTGGGGTACATATTGGAATCCTTCAAAGGGTATTGAGATAAATATATTTGAAAGTGGTTTAGTTAAAAGAAAAATAAAAAACTCTGATGGCTTTATCTGTTAGCTAGTCATATTCATATGTATAATCTATCCTACTTATTTTATGAAAAAAAATTATATTCTTTCATTTAGCCTGCAAACCATTTTAGGTGTGCCATCTCTAGAAGAATTCATAAATCTAAGACAAATAATTCCTCAGTACGTAATGTACAACGTGGCCAACACAAGCAGACGTGGAGTGGTTCTACTGCAAGACAAAGCAGGTTGGTGCTAATAGCAGAAATGGGAAATTTTTTCAAACTTGCTAACAAAGGTTACAGTTATAAGGGGTGCAGAGACCCAAATATAGAAAGTAAAATACTTTAATTGAGGGAAGCATCAGAGGAGCTATTGTTTTATCATCATAGGTACTTTAGTAATAAGACTGAAATAAATTTTAGGTGAATGTAATTCATGCTTTAGAAATATTTTAGCTACTCAGGTAGACTCATACATTATTTTAACAAAACGACAGGGTTAAACATTGAGAAGGCATGTAAGTATAATAAAAACTATACCAACCAAATTTTTAGTGTGGACCTACAGCATGTCAGGCATTGTGCTAGAGACTTAGAGATCAGACAGAATATGAAGGTCCGTGCGTCCGTGAGGTTCACATGAGGAGTTATATGCAGCTTTCCTGGGTCAAGACTTGCCTGCAAAACCACAGTAACACACAACAGAAGAAGCCCAGGCTCCCAGGATGAGAATTCTAAAGGGCACCGATTTGATTAAAGGTATAGATAATTCAATCTAGATGCATTAAAAAACTTCAATTATAAGAAATGTATCAAAATCTCAAAATGCTCACTCAATTTCTTATAAATTGCTCTCTACAGAATTAACTGACATGTACTTTGGTTTTCTTCATATGGGCAAGAAGTTTGAGTTTTTAATTATAGGAACACAATGTAAACATCAGAACTGATGAGTTTACTATGAGGTGTATGCATGTGGCTTTGGACCAGTCCCTTCTTCCCTTACCTAAAATAACATACTGAACAGTATGAGCACTCGGTTAGATTGCTCTTCCTCGTGACCATACATTTTTCAAGTCAAGTAGGATATATTCGTGGTTTATGTGTTTGTGTTGAAGAACTGCTAGTGAGCAGCGATGGTAAGCCTTGCTGTCAAAGCACCGTATAGGTCATTTTGGTCACAATTCTCATCAGAATCAGTAATCGTCAGATAGATCACAGTAGGCAGGACAGAGATGGAGATGAGGGGACCGGCAGCTGTTTAATCTGCACACCCCGGAAAATAACTCACCCTTGATTTGGGGTTAGCTAGTTGCCTTATCTAATGTGAATAGAGTCAGATTCAAGATCTCTATAACTTTGTCAGACTTTTTATGTTTTAAAATATTGACTTGACTCTATGTCTTGTTAAACATATAATAGTTTTTAATCCTAGTAATGTACATAGGTGTAAATATATACATGTATGTGTGTATATATGTCAGTATACATAAATGTGAAGTTTCAAAACATACTATGATAAAAATTATGTGATTTTGTGATTTACTAAACAATAATTTTTTGTGTGTGTAGATGACCTTCCTCACTGGGTATTATCTGCCATGAAGTGCCTAGCAAACTGTAAGTGAAATAAGATATATATTTCATATTAATACTATTTAACAAGAACGAAGGAAATTTTAAAAATAATGTATAAAAGTCTTGATAAAGTTAAAGTGATATTATTTCTCTTGATGTTTAAATGAAAGTCTAGTAGAATTTATTACATTATGGAGCCCTTAATTTTTTCTATATGGAAGGAGATTTTTTAATTTAAGCCCATCACTTATGGCTCAATTCAGATAAATCATAAAATCATTATGCTAGTCTGAGGATCTCAAAGGCTTTTGAGGTCCAGGGTTCACATGGCAGCTTGTAAATGGATTTCAGCCAGAAATAAAGTGCCTCACAAAGCCCACTTCTGTCCGCTTGCCATTGTATGTATACAGTTGCAACATGTAAAGATCACTTTTCATTAATCAGCAATTTTTTTAGCACTTTATTTATTAGGTTGTTCCTAGTGATCAGTGATAACTGATTTTTATAACTTAAGCTCAAAATGTAATTGCTTTCAAACATAATTTGTAAAATCTACAAAGGTATAGTCTTCTAGATAGTAAATTATACTTTAATAATTTTAGTTACAAATGTAGCTTTCTGGTTCTTATTGATATTTTATGAAATACTGTTGGGCTTTATAAATGCTAAGGATACGTTCATATTCCTTTGTTGTCCATGGGTTGTCAATATGATCAATAACAAAATAAATAGTGAGAAAATAAATAATGTAAACTTACAGGAGTTTCTCAGTTAAGAAAAAGGTCTTGGTCACAAGCTGCATACTTGGGAGTTTCTCTTCCTGCCTTTTCTTTCTACTAACTGCTTGCTCTCTTTCCTCGGCTCCTGCAACTCAGGTGAGCAGCATACGGGGTCCCTCTGGCCTCCTGGCTGTAGGGGTTTGTGTCTTCCCAGTTCATGTTACACCCAAATGATACCAAATATATAACTTAGTGGATTCGCAACACTGTATTTAGCCAGAGGCAGGACTAAGGCTCTGACTTTACCCTTACTCATTCCCTCAGAGTCGTCGGGGAGATGCAGGAATCGGCAGTCAGTCTACTGAACAGGGTGTTCCGGTGGAGAAAGCCAAGGCTTAAAGGGTTTCCTATTAATGCAAAGAAGTGGTAGCTCAAGCCTAGATTCTCTATCTATAAATTACATGTTTTTAATACCAGAAAACATGATTTGTTTGTCTTAGGAAACTGTCTAGTGATTATCAAATCTTCTACTCTACATACTAAGAATATTTCTTATATCCTTAGAAACTATTTTGCTCTACATAAAACTTGTATTAGCCCAAAGCTATTGAGTGTATGAGAATAACTCATGGCAACCTCCAACCCCTGGGTTCAAGCAAACTTCCTGCTTCAGCCTTCCGGGTAGCTGGGACTATAGGCATCTGCCACAAACCCTAGCTCACTTGTTCCATTTTTAGTGGAGATGGGTCTCACTCTTGCTTAGGCTGGTTTCAAACTCTTGAGCTCAAGGGTCCTCCTGCCTCAGCCTCCCAGAGTGGAGGATCACAGGCGTGAGCCCCTGGCCTGGGCCTGAATTGTTTTCTGGATCCCTTTTTCAGTGTAGACCATACAAGTTTGGTCAGACAGGGAAGTAAGAAATATTTAGGTTGGGAAAAGAGAGACTTTAACTTGTAAGATACAATAGTGACTAAAACCTGAGTGCATATCCAGTCACTCGGGAGACTCTGATTCAGTGGTTCAGCAGGTCAGGAATCTTTCTCACCATGATCCATTAGAGAAGCGGTTCCCTCAGGAATTGTATTAAAGGGCCGTGGCATTAGGAAGGTTGAGAACCCCAGTTTTGGAGTGAAGGTTTGAAGCCACTCAGTGAGCGATGCAGATGCAAACATTGCTGAGTTGTGAATTTCTGGCTCCACCTTCATAGATTCTGGTCTGTATAGAAGAATTTGTACTTTAATAGAACACTGGATGATTCTGATGTGTGTAATCCATGGACCACATTTTAAATATGGTTGGACCTAAACGTCCTGGCCTTGCTCTCACCTCACACTGCTCTGAGTTCTCATTGTAACTTTGCTGCTGAAGGCGTCTTTCATCTTAGGCAAATTATTCTGAGCCTTAATTTGCTTATCTATAAAATGAGATCAGATCTTAGTTCTGTGAAAAATAGTAATGAATGATTATTTCAATAGTTGTGTTAAACTTAAGAAACAACAATATAAAGATATCATTTAAATTCATTGAGGGAATGCTTCATGTCAGGCAAAATTTATTTATGAAAATGTAAATTTACAAAAGACAATTTGGAGGAATTATTTGCATTATCCAAATACTCTTTGCTTCACAAAATGAATTACAATAAAATCTCACTAAATAGACTTCCCTAATGCTTTTAAAATACATTTAAAATTTTGCTTTATGTACAGTTTTTCAGATGTATAATTATTAAATTAAAAGCTGCTAATAGGGCTCGGCGCCTGTGGCTCAATCGGCTAAGGCGCCAGCCACGTACACCTAAGGTGGCGGGTTCCAATCCCCAGCCCGGGCCCGCCAAACAACAATGATGGCTGCAACCAAAAAATGGCCGGGCGTTGTGGCGGGCGCCTG
>CAUYQV010033538.1:0-16803 GCA_963574575.1 Galagoides demidoff | reverse complement strand
AAGTTGTTAAAATAGCCATTTTAAACCGGTTTTATTTTAA
Organism: Galagoides demidoff; assembly: GCA_963574575.1. Taxonomy (NCBI): domain Eukaryota; kingdom Metazoa; phylum Chordata; class Mammalia; order Primates; family Galagidae; genus Galagoides; species Galagoides demidoff. Next base: position 16,763 of record CAUYQV010033538.1, on the reverse strand, counting down.
TTCCATTCATTAAAACCTTCCCCCCAAACAATAAAATGTCTAGATAACTTGTGTAAATAAAGTTACATTTGTATTAGAAGAAAAAAGATTCCATGATATATGTTTATATAAATAAATACATAATAAAAGATATTTGCCACCATTAGAGTGAGTTTTACTGGTGTAATATGTGCTGGTAGTCAGTGAATACAGAGTGGTGACAGTGGCTTCTGAGGGCTGGACCCACTGTTGCTTTATTCTCTCCTTATTTATACATTTTTGTAATTCTAAACTTTTTATATTAGGGATATAATCCCCAGATAATAAGAAAATAGTAAATGAACAAACAAGAATTTTTAAACATCTGAGCTTTCACATAACTTGTCATTAAACGTGGATTACTATACCAAGGAGAGTGTTACATGGTAACTATCTCAATGGACTATTAATCGAAACATTTGGGTTTTAATCCTTGTTCTGACAGTTTCTGGGACTTTGCTCTTACCTATTTACTGATTGTTTGATAACAGGAGGTTTATTTAATTCCTCTGAGCTTCAGTTTTCTCATTTTTAAAAAGATTATAACGAGTTTTCACGGGTCCATTGGAGGATTAAGTAACTTTTAAAGGGAAGGCAGCACCCACGTGGCTGACACCCTCTGTGTCAGTGGTTCTCAACCTGTGGGTCGCAACCCCTTTAGGGGTCTTCTGCATGTCAGATATTTACATTATGATTCATTAACAGTAGCAAAATTACAGTTATGAAGTAGCAATGAAAATAATTTATGGTTGGGGGTCACCACAATATGAGGAACTGTATTAAGGGGTCGCAGCATTGGGAAGGTTGAGAACCTTGCTCTATGTATTCCATGATGTTTGTTGAAGGTAAAACAGCTGGTGGTTCTACCACTGGGAATCACTTTTTTTAAGAGTAGGAATTAGCCTTACCTCACAGTTCTGGGTCATGATCTCCTACCCAGGCAAAAGGGTGTCCGAACAATACCTGAGCCTCTGGGTAGTAACCAACTCAACCAGGCAGTGGCAGTGAGAATATTACTCCTGCCTGGAAACTTTCTTCTTTTAATTTCCTTTGACTCTTTATTTTTATTTAGCCTTTTCCACTGTTGCTTGTTTGATTTAGGCAGTGATTATTCAGTCTGAATTATTTCTGAAGTTTTACTCTTTGTTTACATGCTAATTAATAGTGAGCTTTGCTCCATTACACATTTGAAAGGCTCTCATTCCATGCATTAAATTCATATGAAATTAAAAAACTTATTGTCTTCAAAAAGGAGGAACAAAAAACTTTTTAAAGGGAGGAATATCGGTATTCATTTCTGGAGAATGATAGACATTTTAGACACAGTAGTTCCAAAAAACTGCAAAGCAGAAATTAATCCCGCTGCCTGTGGAGTTCTGAGGACGAGCAGGGCAGCAGGCTCATTTAGAATCCTCCTTTGCCATCTATTAAGAGCGAGCACGGCAGAGCTGGCCATGGGGAGGTTTTTTGATTCTCGATTCCTCTGAACATTGTCAGTGTTTAATCAATAGTGAGTCTGGGCATCATTAAACATGTGCTTTCAGTTCAAGGTCCTCTGATCGGGATAGTTGAGGGAATTGCTCAGTTTTGCTGTAAAGTGCAAAAAAGGGTGCCTACATTCAGGTTAGCCTACTTAAAAGGATCCGATTTCAAACTGTGTTGCATTAAATAAGACCCGTTCTAATGGGTCACGTGGAATATCAATTCTTCTTGGTCTCATAATTTTTGCTTCCAATGCAAGATGTATCCTTCTGAATTTGGGATTCGACACTTAGTAATTTATGCTCGCTGCAAGGAGAAGGGTTAGAAAATGTCAGTCCCTGGAATGAAGGAAGTCTGTTCTTTCACATCTTAAATTGTGTAGTTCAACGATTCCACACCAGTCATTGTACCGTGGGCTTCATCAACGGCACAACAAAGGTTGGCCAGTTTGTGTCAACATTCGATGTGGGGCTACAGCACCCGATATTCAGTTTTTATTCTGAGTTTTAATGCATTGTTCTGATATGTATGTGAGTTGGCAATTAGCAAAAGCTTCACTAGTCTCCTAGAAACACTAAGAAATGAAATAGTTGTAGTTCTTACACCCCAGGGGCTCATAAAAGTTATAATGAGAAATAAGAAAGATTATTAAACCATTTTCTTTTGGAAATAAGATCAGTTTGAAATCAGAAGGTTTTCAAACTTAAAGAATTTTAAAAATGTGAGCTCTAGAAATCAGTTCATTCTTTTCAGAGAAAAAAATGAGGATTTGTCTATATGTAACATACAAATAAATTTGCATTTTTCCAACCTAAAATATAGAAAATATTAGAAGCAGAAAATCAGTCAAATAACTCTGTTGCAATTATTAAAAGTTTATGCCATGTTCATTCACTTCTATAGTAAACAAATGTGGGTACTGAGATTGTGACCGAGCAGAGCTGTCAGTGACCCTCTTCATGCTAAGAGTTCATAATCTGTGACCCTCCCTTGGTAGGGACAAACATGATCAGGCTTTTAGCATATTCAAAACCACACAGTATAAAAACTTCTAATCAGATTTTAAATAATGTCAAACAAGAATAAGTGTCCTGTCTCTTTTCTTTTGATCCAAACCTTTGGGTTCTTACTTAGCAATGTAGCAAAGTTTTAGAAATTGATGCAAAGCTCTGTGTAATTAAAATGCATCTTTGAATGACTGTATTAACTCACATAAACCTAATTTTAAAACTTTGTGAAAAATAAAACTGCAAAATTTTGTGTCTCTAAAATACTATATTTTTATTTTATTTTTATAATCGTACATATCATTTGTATGTCATAAATGTATGACATAATATATGTGTATGTCATAATAGTTAATATTTTTGAGACTGTAGTACAGTTTAGAATACACTCTTCCTAATTCTTTAATTTGAAATTGTAAATAAATTGTTTTGATTCGAATGCTCGGTGGACACTGAGAAAAATCACACATTACATGATGTCTTACCAAAGAAAACAGAAGACTCGTAACATTAAATATTACTCCACATAAATAATTTCTGAGAAAGTGTATTACTTTTTTTGTTTTATGAAAGAGAAAATACTATATTTTTATAAAAATACGGCTGAGTCTGCACAGGAATAGAAACTTCCACTTCCTGGTGCTCAATTCTTGACAGTCGCCATAGTCGCAGGTGCTGGAAGCTCTCGCCACTCCGTCTCAGGGTGGAGCCCCTTCGTGGGGCCACCTGATTTTGTGTGCATCTTACCAGTTTCTGCACAGGACTGTGACACACTGCAACACTTTACAGACAACCCTTTAGATTTTAATTTTTTTACTTTTAAAGTGATCCAGCAATAAAATCCAAACACCTCACTTTTGCACAGACGTGGTTTTCTGTTTGTTTTAGCACAACTGGAGTCAACTGGTCAGCCGTGCTCAAAAGTCACGCTCGAGATCTCCCACTTAGAAGCCAGGTGACGTTTGTCAAGTTGGTCCAACTTCCCAAGGCTCATTTCCTCATAGTGGCAAAATAGTGACGGCAGTAGCCACCATCTCACTGGGTTTCATCAGTTTTAAATGAACCAGTGGGTTAGCAGCCCCTCCATGCGCCCTGACCGATGACAAGAACCCCACGAACATCAGTCATCGTTATCATTCGGCGGCACGCCACGCTCCCACAGCCCGTAGGCGCAGAGCTGGGATTCTAACACAGAGATTCTTGGTGCCAAGGCTTATGGTCTTTCCTGCTCTGCACTCTGTACATCAGATGTCTTGAGGGAGATTTAGATGTACGCTGGCTCCCAGCCGGTTCACAGTCAAATCCTTTCACGTGGACGCAGAGTGCAGAATTTCTACATTGTCAATTGAAATGAGAGCTGTGAGATTTAGACACCAGACTCCGGGGAAGCTAAGTTGACACTCTGTTGTGAAAGCTTAGCAGTTTGACTTGTCCTTCTGCCCAGACAGAAGGCCAACCCACTGCAGCCCAGACAAAACCAGTGGGGCGTCTGCAGAATGAGCCAAGTTTTTATTTTCCAGGAAGGATTATAGAGAATTTTCACAAACTCCCAAACTTGGGATATAATAAGACTCTGAATTACCATTCCACATAGCCTGAGAGAATTTCAGCAATGATTACATGGCAGATGTACTCAACTGTCTATCCATCTCCATTTTCTTGTTCAAAAAAATATAAAACACACTTGAAGACACTTCCCTGTGCTGCTTGTTGCTTTAAGAGCAGTCTGCAATTCTGTGAAGCCCCGTTTTGTATGTTTAAAATGAGGATAATAATAGATCCCCTTTAGTTGTGAAGATTAGAGATAATATTTTCAAAGTCATAGTAATTATTATTACTGGTGGACGTAGCTAAAATTACCTGCAAACTATAATTATCTTGATTTGAAAATGCAACTCTATGGATTAAAGTTAAGTCTCAAGGCAGAGAACTGGGACTATGTTTGCTCAATTTCTTAATCACATGTCATCCCAAAGGGCTGAGCCTGAAGGAGACCTGCACCTTCCTGGGAGGTTCCACATCCCAGCACCCTCTGTCCGGCCCCCTAGCAAGGCTGCAGGAGGCGTGGTCTCCCCGTCAGGTCAACGCTATGTTCTTGCTTTATGGCGACCAAGCAGACATTCCCTAAAAAGCCTTCAAAGCCGGAGTTCAAAATATTTTTCCTTTCTCATTGTTGGCTTGATTTTTAACCCTACCTTGGGTCTGTGCTCACTGACACGACTTCTGCCTTGCCTTTCAAATTCTGATTCTTAGAATTTTCATGTTCTGGCTTACAATTTGGTATTTGGCTGGAACATGTGAATGGCAGCCCCGGCCCCTTCACTTAGGCCTCCTATCTGACTCCAGGACCTCATTCTCTGCTGGGCAGGGACAGCCTGGACTGAAGCCACAGCCTGGTCCTTGACTCTCATTAGTAACCACATGTATTCCGTCTCCTGAAGTGGCCTCTTCACATGGGATCCTGGTTCTGTGGAGCCTGCGTCCTTCCCACTCTGTGGTCTGGAGACCAGCTTTGTCCACCACTCTCTGTCTCCCTCACGTCTCAGCAATGAGAGGAAGACACGGTGTTTCTGACGACCAGGGTGTCACCCATCCAGCTGAGTGACAGTGGCCCAGGGCTGTGCAACTTCCTGGCATACTCATGGAGCCGTGGGTTTCCCGCACACCTGAGCCTGGAGTAGGACACGTGGAAGGGGAAACTGTCAGGTGAGGCAGAAGTAACCAAAGTCAGAGTCCAAAGCATTTTTTTTAAAGGCATAGTAAGGGTTGTGTTAATTCTGAGAGCCTTTTCAAAACAATAAAACTATTTAAACATAGTAAAATCATTGTGCGATTACCTTTTGAGAGATGGTTCTGGCAGTATTCAGACGGTGGTGGAGGGAGGGAGCATGGGGCAGGGGCCATGAGGAGCAGCTGCTCTGAGCTGTTCTCTAATTGACTCTGGAGGAGTCAGGGCTGGGGGCTGTCTGGGGGCTGTGGTGGGGCAGAGCTCATTGGCATTTCTGGGAGCTGGAGGTGTAGAGTCAGAGAGGAAACAAGTCCTTACACTAGTCCAGCTGTGCTGGACTCACCCGGGAGTGAGTGGCCGGAGGTGTGGCCTCCCAGTAAGAAGGGTGGGGTGAAGAGAAGCAAAAGCTGAGTTGGGAGGGAAGGAGATGAAGCACGCGTTAGACCTGCTGGGTTTGCAGGCCTGGCGGCAGCGACTCAATGAGAGGCTCAGGCACTAAATGAATCTCTGAGTCAAGAGAATAGGAGAGGGACCTGATTCAGTGGTGTTGACGTGGACATTCCCGTCCAGCTAGCAGGTAAAGTTTAAAAGTAGAAAAAAAATCACACAAGAGGAGAGAAGTGAGGGCCAGAGTCAGAACACTGCAGATTATCAAGACTTGACAGGGTGGGGGACGCAGAAAGGGGAAGAGGTTACAGAGCCATGATGGAGATGGGAGGGAATCAGGAGAAAGTTGTGTCCCACCAACCAATGAGGGGAGAATGTCAAGGAGAAAAGTGCCATGGTTTGCGTGTTCCTGCCAACAGTCACGTTAAAATTTAACTGTGAATGTGATGGTATTGGGAGGTGGGACCTTTAGGAGAGCTCCACCCTCACCAGGGGACCGATGCCTTCCAGGGGAGGCGGCCTGGCCCGCAGGCCCTGTGTGTCCCGAATGCGCCCTCCACCTTCTGCCTTGGGCTGACCTCACCAGAGGCCGGTGCTAGGCTCATGTACTGCTCAGCCTCCGGGGACAAATAAACCCCTGCTCTTTCTAAATCACCCAGCCCGTGCTGTTCTGTTATAGCAGCAGAAAGCAGGCCTCCTGGACAGAAGCAGACATTATTACTTTCAAGACATTAAGCTAAATAAGGACTGAAAAGCACTCCTTGAATTTAACACTGCATCGTTTATTATCCACAAAGCTAATTTTAAAGAGGAATTTTGTTTGGAGACAGAGCACAAAAGGTTGATAATTGAGGAGATAGAAAGATACAACCTGGGTGGGGGACAGAGCCCATCTCACTCAGAGGTGGGAGATTAACCCCAAGTGACATCAGAGCACTTTTTCCTTGGAGTAAAGAGCAAAGTGAGAGAAAAGGGTGGAGTTAACTCCAAAGTTCGCAAGTGGGAGTAAAACTTGGGAGGCCTCTCATGGGAGTATTTCTATTTTCTTTGCAAAACGACAGACACATATTCAGTAACAGATTATGAAATCATTGGACTTCCTCTCCCCACACGCACCCTTAAAATTCCCCATGATTTTTGTATCAGAAAATCACAAACTCTAAACCCTGAGGCTCTTTTCCTGTCAACAGCTGCAATAGAAGCTGGGCTGCGATATCCGAATTGGACGCACGCTTTCTGCTCATTTCTGGCATTTGCAAGAACTTTTCCCCTCTGCTTCCTTTGATGCAGGGAGGACTATTTTAAGTTGAATGTCTCTTTTGAACTTGGTTCCCTGTAAAAATGCATAAGCTTCCTGAAGCTGCTGCCTCCAGTGGTTTTGGAAACAGAGAGACACAAAGCTGCAACCCAGGGATAAATGAGAAGGGGGTGTCTTTCCATATAGTCACAACTCGGTCAGGAATGTCGTTCCCAAACGTCAAAAGTGTTGACTAGATAAAAAAGAGGAGGATTTGTTAAAAGAATCAATGAAGGTATGTTTTAAAAGTGTACAGAGATGGTCCTTTTGCTGCTGGACCAAAATGCCAGGCCGCATAGCTAATTAAGAGCAAGCACACATTTCCCAAGCCCTGGAGGCTGAGGGCTGAGAGCCGGGTGCCAGCAGACCTGCTGTCCAGTGGGGCACCTTCCTCACCATGGCTTCTCACCTGTGTCGCCGCAGGAGTGGAGGGACAGACGAGTTCCCCCAGGCCTCTTTTATGAGGATGCTAACCCCACTTACGAGGGTCTAATTGGATGACTTCATCACCACCCAAAGGCGTCACCTCCTGACACTATCACTTTTGGACCAGGATTTCACCACATCAATTCAGGGGGACGCAAACATTTAGATCACGACACCTGCCAGCAAAGATGCCTCGTGGAAGCCGTCTCATAGCGATGTTGTCTGACTATCCATAATTTTACTTAGTCCCGTGGCGATGGGCAGCTGGTATCCATAATACTAGCTGGCATCTGCCGAGGGCTTACTCCATGTCGGGCGCTGTGTTGCCAGTTTGGCCGACACTGTCACGGGTCCTCACTGCCCACTTCACAGGGAGAAACTGAGTTAAGAAACAGTGAGGAGCTTAGTCCAAAGTCACACGGCTTGTTTACGTGAGTGTAAAACGGTACTATCAACATCGTTACCCTGAAACCGGGTCAAAGCTTTTCCCCAAGTTATACGGTTGTCAGAGTGACATTATTTTTCTCACAATCCTAAATTCTGTGGTATATTTTCATAAATGAATAGTCTGAAGCTAAACTCGGCATTTCCACTCGCACACAACGAGGAAGCTCCTGTTCTCGGTATCCGTGTGCATCTAATGAGCACTGTGGGCTATGAAAAAGGAACAGATACATAATGATGTGGTTCACGTGTCACTGTAGTTATACATTATAAATTGTTGATCTAAGCTACTGTTTATGGAGCATTCACGGTGTGCCGGCTGTTTTAATCTCTTCACATCTACATCGGTCATGCTATCTATATTATAGATGGCAGGTGGTATCTATACTACCTACATTATCTATATTGTAGATATAGATGGGTGTTCTATAACATACTATGAAATTACTTAGGAAACAAAAGAAAACTAAACTAGTGCTTAGTATTAGGGTTTTATTATTTGATGCAATAAATATTATAAAAATATTTTAAAAAATATTTGACTACAAATAGAACTAGAAAAACATCTTAAAAATTATTCTGAAGGAGGGGATCCGAAGGCACTTTCTATGTAGAGAGAAAGAAAGAGACAATTACCAAATATGAAGGCCACTGTGTGAACGTTATGTTTTTTCTTTTGTTTTAATCCTGGACACAGAAGATTGAGTTTACCATCCTGTTAACTTCAAGGACATCTCTGATAGCTCCCCAGACCCGGGAAGAGCCCCTCGTATACGCTCCCTATCAGTCTCAGAGCACACCCTCAACCTCCCCATGCCCGCTGGGGACCATTCTGGTGTATTAAATAACATCTTTCTTTGTAAGGTGTATGCTCTTACAAAGCTATAGTATTGTTTATGAATTACTTTTTAAAAGTAACTTATGATCCTGGTCTTGTTAAATATAACTAATACATAATAAATATTAGATTTATTAAGGAAAATATTGAGATTGATTAATACAGATATTGAGACAAAGATATGGCCTCGGAAGCTCAGAGAGGGTGAGCAAACGGGCCACGTTCAGACAACTCTTGTGTGATGGAGTCAGAATTTAAAGTTCAGTGTTTCTGTCTGAAATTGTCAGTCCCGAGTCTGCAGACTGGAGAAACATTGCAGAAATCAAGGAAGATTTCTAAATCCATTCCCGAAACTCAAGTAGTTGAAAGAAGTTACTGAATTGGGTTACCATCCAACGCCCTAGATGGAAACTTAAGAAGTTCATGCTTATTCCCCAAGGCTACAGATTGAGGATAAGGAGGGCAAAGTAAAAGTGTTCCTTAAATTCAACTTTTGGGAATTAAGTTAAGGATAAAGGGGCTTCCTATCGCGAGGGGGATGAATCTGATAATGACTGAGAGATGCCATCAGCCTGACAAACTAAACAACTTTTTTTAACCTGACATGGCCCTGTTCTAGATGTCAGCTGTCACCTGAAATGAATTCTGTTTCTAATTTGTCTTCATAAATAATGCAACTAATTGAAAGGTGGTTACGGTGAAAGTCTTTAACCTCTTTCACATCCAATTTGAGGGCAAAGTCTTTGCATCACCTGGGAGGAATCTTTCACTCACTGATCAGAACACTGAGATCAAAAACAAAAGAACCCATTGTGTGGAGACCACCACATCTGATGGGTTTCTCAAACTTTTTTTAAATTTAGCACTAAAGTGTGAAACTCACAAAAGTCTGCTATAAGGAAATTTATTCAAGCTCCGAGTTTTACTGAGGATATCTTAATGCTAATCAAGCTCCTGGCTCTGTATCTCCCCTCTCCCTGCCGCTCAGCTTCTGGTCACTTGCTGCTACCCTGTAGCCACTGGCTCCCCCACGGTGCCCACCTCACCACTCAGAAAAATCTCTAGATGATAGTTTCTGGGCGATTTTTCTCCTGTGTCCTTTTTTCTTCTTCTCTCATTTAGTGAGACAAAAAAGGGATCACTGAACAAAGCAGATCCCATTTCAAGGGACCAGGATTGAGGTTCTCTGCAGACATCAGATTTTGCTTGATTACCTGTGAATGCAGGTATTAATCTGTGTGCAGAAGGCCTGGCCGAGAGGGAAGAGGACCAGGCCAGCATGACAACCTTCAGTCTTGTAATTATTACATCTCTCTGGGAAGATCAATTTCAGCAACTATCTCAGGAGGAGGACGTGATTATAAATGGGGATTTGAGGTCAGCATGTTTCACAAGGGTGTTATTAAAAGGGGAAAATAAAGGCTTTATGAGACACACAAAATTATAGCCAAACCTTGCAGGTTACTTAAAATGCCAATTACACAGGTAACTACTGAAAATTTGGATAATATAACTTATTTTGGAATTTAGCTCCTAGATGTTAAAAAACATTGGTAATTGATAGAATTTAGTCCACCTTCCCATAGCTTATATTTAGCTGTATCAACTAACACCTGCCTCTCAAAATCAAGAAAACCACTGGTTAAAAGGAATGAAAACAACATATTTAGTAATAGAGAATATTAGAACACGTTTGGATTTTTCCTAATAAGCAAACCCACCTGTGCGAAGTCCTTTTGTCTTTTAATATTTTGTTATAAAACCATTATAATACTTCAGTAATACTTATGGTGTGTGATGTAATACATTAAGTATTTGCCAGTATTGAGTAATGTTTAAAAGTAGAAGAGCAAACGAGTAGAGAAGGGCTGGGTAGAGGAGACAGGAGGAAAGAGAGAGACGGTGAGCCGAGCTGGAACGCTGGGGGCCAGAAGTGAAGTGGGGGACGCAGCAGTCGCAAGTAGAAATAGGGCTGTTGTGAAGTCAAGGTCGAGATTGGGAATCAGTGGTTACAGCCACCAAGGAGGGAACAGAGAAGGTCCTACTCGGAGCTGTCAATTAGGAGGCCACCAGTGCACATTTACACGACTCTGTATCATCACGTATCATCCAGCCCACACAGATGCGTGGTGTGCGGGAGAAACAGAGGCTGCCTCTAGCTGGAGTAACCAGAGGAGGCTGAACCAGCCATTTAGCATGGAACATGGTAAGGAGCTGAGCTGTGACAGGCAGAGGCTTCTGTGTGAGAAATAGTCCAGATTCAGATCTAAGTAAGATGCAGGGGCAGAAAGGGCCTGGCTGACCGAGAGGAGGGTGAGCACGCAAGTCGGCTGGAGCCAATCACAGAAATGGAGGGTGAGTAACAGGTGCACTTACAGGTGGATGCCCGGAGGCGGGTTTCTTTCATCAATAGCTGTTATAAAAATACACTGTGTAATTTATCCTATTAGGGTACATGTGAATTTGTCTAAAGGTTGAATATAAATGTCTCAACACAACAATTATGAGAAAGACATGATGGCTATGTTAGCCGGTTGGATGAGAGTTTTCCAAACTGCATATGGAAGCAACACACTGTATCCTACAATAGAATTAATGTACACAATTATGATCTAATAAAAAATAAATTAAAAAAAACACTGTTTAATCTTTATTTTGTTTACTATCATAATGTAAAAATTTCAGTTAGTGGTACCTTCAAGATTTTTCTTTGTCTTTTTTAAAAAATATTAATCAGAAATTATTTGAAGGCATTGGATCAGGAGTTACAATGACTAGATTTTTCTGAAAAGGAAGTTTTCCTTTCTCAGAGTTAAAGTTACTTGACCTCTTTGGCTCTCAAACTTCCTATCTGGAAGATAGAATATCAGGCTAGATTATTCCTCAGTCCCTTGAAGACATGATTCTATGATACAGACACCAGTATTTTCCATATATGCTTTCTCAATAAACATTAAATGTTCACTTATAATTCTTAAACTAGATCATATAATTCTCACACTATTTTTGTGTGTTTTGATTTCTGAAGTCTGAACTGTTTAAACATTTTTCAAATAAAATGAGAGCTTCGTGAAATGGTTACATAATCTAATAGAGTTTTAAGAAATAGAAGTTAGCTGATAATTCATAGTAAAATTTTGGAAATTTTACGAGATTGTAACACTTTAGAGACGTATTTTTAAGTCCCCTTCCTCTAATTTCCACATTTGACACAGGAGGAAGTGGGTGGTGGAGAGATGGATTCTCAGAGTCACACGCCCAGGTGGAGCCCACGCCCTCTCGGGCGAGGTTTCATGGTCTGCCTTTCTGATGATTGCTAAATCTAGTTTCCCTCTTTTAAACTGTTATTCTACAAATACAGTGAAATTTTAAATTATAGGAATCATTTGGTAATATCTCTGCTCAGGAAGAAAAGTAGTTGCAGAGCCAGTCTGGTGAGAAGTCCCCTCTGCAGCCCCCTGCCAAGGACGGGGGCCCCTTTTACTCACTGCCATGCCCCTCCCAGGGGGGACACCTCCCTCCTCGGGTGGCTTCCCTGATGCTGCCTCACAGGAGAGGAGGCCGTGGGGCCAGGACTTGTGCTCCTGGAGACAAGGCCAAGGCCCTCGGCCTGGAATCCCATTATAAAGGGAGAAGGGTTAGACTGTCCGTGGTGTAACAGACTCATGAGATAGGATCATAGTATATTATATATACAATGTAATGGTGCCGTGGACCCTCCTGCCTGTACATCTTTTAAAGAAGTGCCATCATAAGGGCAAAAAGACACGTGGAACATTTTGGGGATGCCACAGACATCTTAATGACTCCAAGAAAACAACAAGACTCCACTTCAAAAACTGACACACATTCAAAAAAAACTGCAGACAAATTCAAACTGAGGTCCACTAAAACCGAGGCCCCAGGGATCTCAGTGCATCAGCAGTCCAGGCAGCTTGTATGTGGAGCTCAGGGTCCCACACTCACACCTCCTGCCACCCTGGCCGCCTGTCACGGGCTCTTCCCCCACCCTCTCATGCAGTTTCATCACTGTCGGAGACAGGCTGGCAGCTGCCGCACACACATCACCACAGGTCTCAGACAGGAGGCCCTCTTGAATGTAGTCATCTGAATCTCTGTCATGTTTGGGGGTACAGGGAGTTTACTGTCGTCTCGATATAGAGAGAGTCAGGCACGATGACTCACGCCTATAATCTTAGCACTCTGGGAGGCCAAGGCTGGAGGATATTGTTTGAGGTTGGAAATTCGAGATCAGCTTGAGCAAGAGTGAGACAAATCCATCCCCCAAGCCCAGTCTCTACAAAAAATAGAAAAATTAGCTGGGTATGACGGTAGGTGCCTGTAGTCCCAGCTACTCAGGAGGCTTAGGCAAGAGGGTAGCTTGAGCCCTGGAGTTTGAGGTTGCAGTGAGCTGTGATGACACCACTGTACCCTCTAGACCAGCAAACAGAGTAAGAACCTCTCTCCAACAAAATAAAACAAAACAGAACTCAAAACTCATACCAGCCTTGCCCTATGATGGGCAGAGTGGAAAAAGAGGAAAAGAAGGGAGGGAAGAGGCAGATCCGGAGGCCGATGATTTCAAGTACTCTAAAGCAAGGAAATCGTAAGATCCTGTGAGGCCACTGGCTCTTCTGTGACTGTGCCATGGATCACAGTAAATTTTATCTACCACGATCTCCCTTTAACACCAGCCACCATTCTTTATCTTTTTCCAGGTAAACATCCCATGGGAAAGCAAACTAACTAATTTTCATGTTAAAAAACAAAATCTGACCCTTTCTGAATTGTAACTCAAATACAGACCAGTGTAAGCATCAGCTTTTGGTGGCAAACTCCTTTTTTCACAACAAATGAACAAATAATTGTCCTCACACTCAAATATCTATCTTTAAATACAGAATGCTCCAAGTCTTCTTGGGCTCCTTTTAATAAGATTGCTGTAATTGTAAACTGTATCAACTAAGATTCTTAAGATCATCTTTTGAAACTGAAAATTCAGAGCAAAATTTTCACAAAAGTCAAGGGCGAGGCTCTCGGGCTAGTCCCTTCTGTAAGAATGACATCTAAGGGGTTAAACATCTTAAAATGATTCCAGGCATGAAAGCCATATTTCTCATTAGCTTATTTCATATATTTATACACAAACATGCACACACACATATACAAATCAACTTAATTTTCACCCAAGGCTAAAATTCTACACAGGGAGATCGCCATATGGAGCTGAAAGTAAGCTATTATGGTGTCCATGCACATGTACAATAAAGATCAGATATTAAGGAATAGAAGTATAAAAGGTAAGTGACAATAAACTTATCCAACTTGCACCCTTGACCTGATAGTCCTAAAACTAACCCTGGAAGATTCAGGGACACCATGGTAAGGAATAAGAGAAGAAGGCAACAATTTGGCTAAGAAATAGTTAATACCTGCTGGGGATAAGAAATTAATTACACCTACAAATACAATTTAGTTGGTCACTAGAATGTTTATTTTACCTTATCTCAGAGACCAGATACCACAGATTCATGCAAATAATTGCTTTGCAAAATATTTTTATGCCAGACACAAAAATCCCCCAGGTCAACTTTTACTCATAATCACGTCATGTGCCCGGGGCAGTAATCCTACTGTTCTTTAATATTTTGACTGGGAGAAGTCACAGTGGCCATTTAAGGATGTTACCAGTTGAAGATCTCACAGGTTGGGAATGGGGTTAGAAAAGGGATTTTTGGTGCAGAAGCCAGTAGTCCTGTAAAAACATGGGGCTGTTTCAACTTAAATATGCACCCGCTGCCCCACAGCTAGTGGTTGGCGTGGGTGCGGTCTCTGTGACACTGAGTTCCCGGCTACTGGCCTGGTTTTCATTTGTACTTCCGCCAGACTTTGGAAAAGTCTTACTTTTGTTCTCAGAACCTGTTTTCTCATATCAAAATCAGACCTGGACCAGGACAGCTCTCGTTGCCTGCCTCGGCCTCCTCTCATTTCCTGTAAGACACACTAAGAAAAGGAAGAGGGAGTCTGTGTTATAAAACTAGATGAAATTAGCTGATTTACCTCCAAGGCTCATAATTACAGACTACCGCAAGGTATGATGATCTTGTGTAGATGGACTAGTTAACAAACCCTGTATGTAATACTGAAAATAAAGCCAGGGACACAATTGGGCTGTACAAGATACTGCTTTTCAATAAAGTAAACATTTTTAAAAAGAACATTCAGTAAAACTAAAATGCATCTTTTTGCCATATGACGATCATCATTCAATGAAAATAAAACCACTTCTGTGTAAATTACTGCAGTTAAAACAAAATCATTTAAAGATCATACATGAAACATAAAATTTTAAGTTTCTTCCTCTTTGTTTACGAAAATACTACATGCAAAATTCAGAAACATACAAAGAAGATCAAAAATAATAATCCTACTACCCCCAAATTATATCTAAGAACGTTTTGAGGCACAAGGAATATACAGTAATCTCACATTTAACCTGCGTACTTTTGACTCTGCTTGAGTACAGAACCATCACTCCTTGGCACACAGCCTATTATGATTTTGCTGAGGCTTGGATTTTATTTTATTTTTTACTTTTTTTAGACAAAGTCTTATTATTTTGCCCTTGGTAGCGTGCTGTGGCAACACAGCTCACAGCAACCTCAAACTCTTGGGCTAAAGCGATTCTCTTGCCTCAGTCTCCTGAGTAGCTGGGACCACAGGCACCTGCCACAATGCCCGGCTACTTTTTGGATGCGGCTGTCATTGTTGTTTAGCAGGCATGGTCTGGGCTTGAACCCTCCAGCTTTGGTGTGTGTGGCTGGAGTCCTACTCACTGAGCTACGGGCATTGAGCCAAGGCTTGGATTTTAATCATGCATCTGGTTCTAAGTCCAGTCTGAACTAAGGGGACATTATGATGAACAATCAGAATAGCCCAGAATCCTCACTTCGCGTGGTTCTATGCTGCACTTGTTTATGAGTCATAACTAACCATTTATGCTTTACTGCATATGGTATAAATTACATACTGTGTACATATTCGTACATTTGGGAACTCATCCATTTGCTTGTAAATGGTAATTTCTATATCCTCTTCCCCATAGTTTTTTGTCTTTCAGTCTTTAAATAACAAGATTTCTTCTTTTATTCTCACAGTGCTTGAAATCCGTCTACAGATATTTTTCCTTCCTAACCCTGCACGGGCAGGTGGACTTTCATTGAAAATGGCTTCAAGCTGGGACTAACATTTACTCACTTACGCAGGGGCCTCGCCTGGCATGGCGTCTGTCCCGGATCACACGCCCGGGGGAAGGTGCCCGGGGTGTTCACACACGGCGCTGCCGGCAGCCTCCACCACCAGTGCATGGTCATCGACGTCTAGAGGAGGACAGATGGCCAGAGTACAAGTCACCCCAATGTCAGCTTCAGAGAAGTGGCACAATATTTCTTTGATACACAGTATACGTTCCATTGCACAAAGGGATAGTCTCTGTTGCCACAAATCTGTGCTTTGTTTGATCCATTTTGATCTACCGCGTAAACTAGAAAATGTAAATAGAAACTTTATTGAGCTTTCTAAATCCCAGCAATGATGAGCACAGGGATTGTCTCACCATTTTCTATACTTCACATACTAGTTAATTAGACAGATCTGAGATATAGATATTTCCTTGGGGAAGGGAAAGTGTAGGGGAGAATTACAATGAGCTCCCCTATCTGGAACAGCCCACGCCAGCAAACACCTATGATGGGGCTGACGCTGCTGAACACAGCCAGCAACAGACCTAGGACCTTGAATTTCCTTTTCATGGGTGACACCGGGGCAGAGAGAGATAAATTAAAATAAAAGCCGGGTTTGGTTTTCTTAAAAATACATCGATATATTCACTCCATTGATTCAGCCTCCTCCTTCTGACTCTAAGTGATGTTTTCTGAAATAAAATGCTTAGATGAGAGGTTACTTTAATTTTAGAAAAAAAAAAAAAAGGAAAGATGTCAAAATTCATGAGGACTTGTGCCTTGTGATCAGCCAAGGTCACGATAACTGAATATAATGTTTATTTTCTATTAGGTAAGAAAAATCAATTTGTCTCCCAGAACCTACATTCCTGGGACCTGTGTCATGGGTACCTGA
>CAUYQV010033537.1:0-10289 GCA_963574575.1 Galagoides demidoff | reverse complement strand
CCAGTCCTTGACATCATACCTCCCTTTATGAACCACTGATTCCCTGTCTTTCCCTTCATGGCTAAACTTATATATTTGCAGCATTTAGTAAATTTTTTATTGTGGTAAAATATACATAAGATAAACTTACCATGTGATCTTATTTAGTTGCACAATTCAGTGGCGTTACATATTTACACTGCTGTGTAATCACTACCATTCATTTCCAGAACCTTTCATCTCAGACTGAAATCTGTACTGTTTAAAGAACTCACCATTTTCTCCTCCCTCCTGTTGCTGGCGCCTGCCCTTCTACTTTCTGTCTCTATGAAGGTGACTACTCTAGGTACCTCATATATGTGGAACCACATAAGAGTTGTCCTTTGGTGACTGGTTTATTCACAAAGCATAAGATCTTCAAGGTCCATTCCTGTACCATGTTTCAGAATTTCCTTCACTTTTAAGGTTGAATAATATTGTATTGTATCCATATATCACGTTTTGTCCACCCATTCATATGTTGATGGCCATTGGAGTTGTTCTACTTGTGGCTATTATTTTTGTTTTGTTTTCTTGATACTGAGTCTTACTCAGTTACCCTGGGATTGATTGCTGTGGGAGGCATCATAGCTCACAGCAACCTCAAACTCTTGGGCTCAAGTGATCCTCTTGCCTCAGCCTCCTGAGTAGCTGGGACTACAGGTGCCCGCCACAATGCACAGCTGTTCTCTTTTTCATTCAGACTGGTCTTGAACTTCTAAACTCAAGCAATCCACTCACCTCAGTCTCCCAGAGTCCTAGGATTATAGACATAAGTCATGGTGCCCAGCCACTTTTGGCTAGTAGGAACAATGGTGTATCTGTTTAAGTCCCAGTTTTCAATTCTTTTGGGTATACAACATGAGTGTAATTCTGAGTATAGCTAAACTTTTTACTTTTGTTTTGCTCTTCAAGGTATTAATATTTCATATTTTTAAAAGTCAAACTTTTCTGTGTGGAGCGGCACCTGTAGCTCAGTGGGTAGGGCACTGGCCACATACAACAAGGCTGGTGGGTTCAAATCCGGCCTGGGCTAGCTAAAACAACAATGACAACTGCAAAAAAAGATAACTAGGCATGTGACAGGTGCCTGTGGTCCTAGCTATTTGGGATGCTGAGGCAAGAGTATCACTTGGGCCTAAGACTTTGAGGTTGCTGTGAGCTGTGATACTACCTCATGGTAGTCTATCCAGGGCAACCACTTGAGACTCTGTCTCAAACAAAACAAAACAACAAGAACAACAACAACAAATAAGCTGTTCTGGGTGGATTATAACAAAGAAAAGCAGTTGCCTGTCCTGTTCTCTCCCACCCTGAACCCTTTTTCAAAGTCAACCATTTTAAACTTTTCAGCTATTTGTTCTGTTTATCATATTTCTAAATTACATGCTGACTTGCTTATTTTTCCACATTGAGCACTGTACTGATGTCCCACTCTAGAAGATAAGGACTTAATTCTTATATGCTCTTATAGTCAAGTGTTTGAAAATGTGGCCTCAACAAATTCTCTCATCCCTGTAGGAACACTCCTTTTCAAAGTTCCTTTGTAGCTCCTTCTATCCGTAGGAAGGATCTATTTCCTTCTCCTTTGAATCTGGGCTGACTGTGTCACTTGACTGGACCCATAGTATGTTCTGGCAATGACGCTGTGGGACTTCTAAACCTAGACCTCCAGAACCCTTTCATCTTTGCTTGGAACACTGCCCTGAGGCTGTCATGTAAACAAGCCCCATCTTGTAGTGTGGTAGGTCACAGGCAACACAGACAAGGTATCCTGGCTGAGGTCCTTGGGCTTGTGGCACATAGCCAGCATGAGTCCCCAAACACAGGTGTGAAATCATCCTGGATATCCTGTCCTAGTAGAGTCCCCCACATTAATTATATCAATCATATGAGTGAAGAATTGTCCACCTGAGGCCAGTCGGAATTGCAAATCTATAGATTCATAAGCAGATAAAATTGCAGTTGTTTTAACTAGGTTTTGGGATAGTTTGATACACAACAATAGATTCCTGATGTACTCATCCATTGCTCATGCATATTTCATCCTCTTGTATCTTCCCGATGTAGTTTATCATGTATTTGACGACATTGATATTCATTATTTTTATAATTAACATTAACATATAACTATGTTAACATTGTTTAATGCTGAGGCAAGAACTATGTTATGAATACCTTTCCTTTTGTTCAACTTATGGTTTTTCTGAAGTCATTTTTGTCTTTTTAAAATTTACTTAGCTTTCTTCCAGTCTTTTGTTAAGGCTTTCTGTATCTTTGAATAACTGCAAAATGACTCTCAATCCACTCTTTGTTATTATAAACCTGTCAGAACACTTATAATTTTATTTTTTCTTTAAACTGTCCCTCACAGAGTCTTTTACGCTGCTTCTTTAATCTGGATGGGTTGCCCTATAAAATGGTTGTCCAGTTATTGTCATGGGATTCAGTTTTTATTTACCAAGGATTCTATTGACCTCTTTTGTTGAGTCCCCTGTTGGTTCCCACATCCTCCTCTTTCTTTTTGGAAGTAACTTTTTTTTTCCAGATTAATATGAGGGTATAAATGATAGGTTACAATGTTAGCATTTGTTGGGTAAGGTTTCTGTCATAGTTGTGTCCTGCCCTCAGGAAGTGTGCCATTAGGTGGGAACACACCAATCCTCCTCCCCCCTCCCCTTTCCCTCCTCTCTTCTTTCCTCCAAACTTGAATTAACTCATGTTCTATAGGAACTCACCCTCCAGAAGTTTCTTGAGAAAGCATGCAGAATATAAGTTTTTGAGACTTTGCATATAACATAGTAGCTGTACCTTCACTCTTGATTCATAGTTCAGCTAGGTATAGAATTTTAAGTTGGGCATTTTTTTCTGACTATCACTGCCATCTAATTTACAATTCTGTCATTGAGAAGTCTGATTCCGTTTTTATTTCTATACTTTGTATACCATTTATTTTTTTCTTAGAATCTTTATCCTTAGGATTCTTAAAATTCACAGCCTTGTCTTGATGTGAATTTTTTTTTTAAATCATTATACTGGGTCTTTGGAGCTTTCAATCTGGAAACTCATTTCCTTCTGAAATATTCTTGTATTTCATCTGTGATAATTTTGTTCCACGTATTTCTGTTTACTTGATTTAGAACACCTAGTTTTGGATGTTAGACCTCTTCGATGTCCTATCTCAGTGGTTCTCAACCTTCCTAATGCCGCGATCTATTTTCATTGTTACAAAGGGGTCGTGACCCACAGGTTGAGAACCACTGTACTAGCTTTAACTGGTAAGTCTTTTTTGATTTGCTTTCTATGAGATATTCCCAACATTTTCTTTTAGTACTTTTTTTGATTTGCTCTCCAGATCCTCATGTTCAGCTGCCTACTTCATATCTGCATGTGCTTGTTGCTGAGACTCTCCAAATTTAACCTCCTAGGACTAAGTTCACCTTTAACAAACAGACTTGTCTCTTCTGTGTCTGTCTGGTTGGAATGACCCTCTTTCAAGGAAACCCGGCTATCACTGACACCCTTCTTACTCATCCCCTGCCCAAGTCCTGCTTATTCTGCTTCCTTAATGTTTCTTCAGTCTATTCACTGCTCTGTCCCCATTATCTTTGCCCTTGCTCAGCCCATTGCTGGATCTTCCCGCATGTCAGTGCTCTCTCTGCTTGCATCTCTGATTCCTGGAGGACTGATGTTTTATACTAAGACCAAACCATGATGTTTTATACTAAGACCAAACCCAGCTGTCACTCTCCCTAGCCTTCACTCCCAGGCTCCCATTCTACATTGTCCTCATCTTAATTACACAGTTTTTACCTGGGTATTGTGGTTGCCTATTCCCTGCCTTGGCTTCCTCTCTAGACCCTGAATGACTTGAGGGTAGGGTAATGGTTGTTACTTAGCACGTTCCTGATAAGTATTTATTGCAAAAATCTCTACCCCTGGAGGCAGAACATTTGTCTTTGGATTACTCTTTCTGTTAGAACATTTTCCCACATACTAAACTAGAATTTATCATCCTAAAATTTCTATACAGTCATTATAATTGTATTATGTGACCATAAGCCCCAGATTTTCTAGAACATATTATCTGATTTCAAACTTTTACCATTGTATGAGCTATCATAGGCTCCTGAATTCCAACTCTCACTATTCAAACCGTATACCTTAGGTTGTCTCTTATATTTAGAAGTGGCACAAAAACTCTGTGTCCTGATTTGGGGTTTGGAAAGTTTGGGAACTGCACAGTAGAAAGCCAGTCTAATCCCTCCTGCTATGACAGACCTTCAGATATTGAAGTAAACCATTCTGCTCCTTTCTTTCCCTATGCTGAATTTTTTCAAGCTGAGTGTTATGGATTACCTTGTACTCATCTTTGGATCTCTATACCCCTATTAAAAGTGTGTGTAACCCTAGGTGATGTTACTCGTGCAGAATAGATCATCAGATAATCTCCTCTTTGCCTCTAGGCACTGACCTGCTTTTAACACAGCTCAAGTTTTCTTTTGTTTTCTTTGGAGGCAGCCATGTTATATTTATGACTCCTATTTGTGTTTTAAAAACCTATGATATGTATAGTAAGCTGCATTTCCTGCATCTTACACTTGAACGTTGTATTTATTTCTGTTAAAATGCATCTGGTTAGGTTCAGACCATTGTGCAATTTTATATTTTTCTCTGGATCCCAATTCTGCCACCCAGCATACTCTCTGACCCTCTCAGACTTGTGACATTAAAATAATGTTAGTTTGGGTTATTGGCCGGCACTCAATGTGGCTGGAACTTTGAAGGACATTTGTTAAAATAAAATTCTCCTTGTAAGTTGTTTTTCCTCTGAAGCTGTTTGCCTTATGGATACCTGTTTATGTATTTGAATTTCACCCAGTATTGTATTTCACAGCAGGAACTTGAGGTCAGAAAAATATCTTTAAAGCTAACACATAATTAAGGAATATAGTTTCTCTAAGAAATAGTTTTCCTTTGTAATATTATAGAATGAAGGCTATAGTCCTATTCAAATACCTATTCCAATATTTGCTCATAGCTTTTCTGCCATGTTAGCATTTGCAGGTCCATTTTAGTAATGACACAACTAGTTATAAATCCTCTTTCTCTATTTCTATCTGAATATTTTTAAGACACGATAGACTGCAATGTCCTCTGGGGCAGGGGCAGTGCTTCCTACTGCTCTGTCAGGCTATCCCTCCATTCCTCCCCCACAAACAAACTTCCCTAAATAAATATTTTTTTCTTTTCTATGTCTATATGTGCCAACCAGAAAGAAGAGTAGCAGCTCTTTTTTCTAGAATGTGTCTTCCCTTCCCATTCTCTATGGCTAAGATTCCTATTCTTTCTCAAAGCCTACTTAAATTTTGTATCTTTTGAAAAGCCTTTCTCCATATTCAGTTGAGCTTTAGTTGTTTTCCCCCTGGGATTCTTAAGGTGTTCATTATGTTAACTGGGTTTTTTTTGTTATTGTTATTGCTACTGACTTAAATGCCACATTTTTTTTTTTATTATTTAAAGGATGTAAATATGGAAGCATTATTTTTTGAGCTTGATTATAAACTCTCTAAGGGTGGAGACCATATTCTTTTTCTATGAAACTCCCTACTGTTCTTTGCAGAGTGCTAGGCACATCCTATTAATCTAGTTGCTCTGAATTTTTGGAAAAATCAAAGAAAATAAATGAGTCTAGGAAGGCAGAATTAGGGGAATCATTACTGTTCTTTAAAACAGTATAAACACATAAAAAGAGTACATTCTTTGAAGGCCAGGCATGGTGGCTCATGTTTTTAATCCCGGAACTTTGGGAGGCTAAGTTGGAAGGATAGCTTAAAGCCAAGAATTCAAGACTAGCCTGGGCAACAAGTGAGACCCCATCTTTGAAAAAAGAAAGAGAGTATGGTCTTTGAAGTCTTTAGAGAAATACCTCTCAGAGCTGCTTCAGTTCCTCACAAAAACATTCTAACTCTAATTAGAGGGCCTGTCATGACAAGAATGTTTACATTCCTTCTGTGGAGTTATTAGACAGGGAAAGAGCTATGGAGGGAGGCTCTTATGGATGGTCCAGGGAGGCGCAACCTAGCACAGGCACAGAGGAAGGCTATGAAACCACACCTTCCAAGACCTGGCAGGGCACATTTGGTCTCTCTCCACAGTGTCAACACAAGGGGATCATAATTTGATTTTTCATGTTTTGTACTTTTTCTTTTCAGAATAAAAAGGAGAGTCCTTGGATATTGTAGGAGAGTTTTATCAGTCTTCAGTTATATCACCTCTAGCCATTTGATTTCAAGGTAATGATACATGCTTCTTTCTTTTACCACCCTCATTTATTCTAACTAATCTGTGAGGTCAATGCTGAAGGATTAGGTTTGACTCTCTTTAAAAAGCTCAATTTACAGTCAACCTAATCAGGTTATTTTCCTCTCCCAGAGCCGTATGTAATCAATGGGACCATCTACTTCTTTCAGTAGATGTCAGGTATTTATCAAAATCCTAGATCATGCTTGAGGCAAGAGAATCACCTAAGCCCAGGAGTTGGAGGTTGCTGTGAGCTGTGACACCATGGCACTCTGCCGAGGGTGATAAAGTGAGACTCTGTCTCTAAAAAAAAAAAAAAAATCCTAGATCATGCTATGTAATGGAGTTTCCCATCTGCTATGAGTGACTTATACCTTTTAAATATGTTCCACACACATTTTGGGGGGATTGTTGTGTAGTGAAGAATTGGATTCACTCAATAAGAAGTCTGGCCTTTGTCTCTGCTTTTGGGAGGTAACCCCTAAGCTCTTGGAATTTCCATAATAATAAGAATGTCTTTGCTATTCATGGTGGGTCCCTCAGACTACACCTGAATTGATAATTTATGCTAATGAGGTGACTTATGGGGCCTCTAAATACTTTATGCCAGTTGGATAACTCAGAGTGTATACTATTCACACCAGAAAGACCAACCATGTGAGTAGAGGAAGTGGGCTTTGAGCCATGGGTTATCAACCTGACCCTTGGGAGGAGAGAGACCCTGGAGTCTAAGTTCAATTAGGAGAACAATGATTCAGTCATGCCTACATAATAAAACAAAAACCCTTTGGACACTGAAGCTTATGTGAGCTTTCCTGGTTGGCTAATACTCCATGTAGATGGTGTTTAGAACTTTCTCAGACCTTACTTCATACTTCTTTCCCTTTGGTTGGTTCTAATTTATATCCTTTTTTATAAAACCGTAATCATAGGTGAGGTGTTTTCCTAAGTTCTGTGAGTCATTCTAGGAAATTATTGAACCTGAATGTGATTGTGGGAATCTCCAAATTTGTAGCCAGCTGAAGTGTGAGTGCCCTAGTGATCTCCAAACTTGCAAGTGGTGTCCAAACTAAGAGAACAGTCTTATTGGGACTGTTCCTCAGACTGCTGTTTGTCTAACTCATGTTAGTAGTCTATTGTCTATCAAGAAACAGAAAATAAAAGAATAACAGAAAAAAGAAACAAACAACAAAAATATGAACATATTTTTGATATAGAATCTCACTCTGTTGTCCTGGATGAAGGACATCATAGCTCACAGCAAAGTCACACTCCCAGATTTGAAGCAGGTCCTTCTGCCTCAAGCTCCTAAGTAGCTGGGACTATAGGTGCCTGCCACCATACCTGGCTAATTTTTTCCATTTTTAGTAGAAACAGGGTCCTGGTCTTCCTTAGGCTGGTTTTGATCTCCAGAGCTCAAGGGATCCTCCTACCTCAGTCTCTCTGAGTGCTAGAATTATAGGTGTGAGTCACAGCACTGGGCCCAACAAAAACATTTCTGTCAAACATTTAAAGTCAGGTGACTCAAAATAAATTTTTTAATTCTTTTTCTCTTAAAATAAGGCTGGGTGAAGATCAGAGGTTATTTTTCTTCTATGTTTCCCATTTAACTTAAAGCATAGAACTCTGAGAGAGTGCCCTTGTTCTTCAAGATGAGAGAAGTAGTCTATACCCTCAGGGGTGTCTAACCTTTTTCCTTTTCTGTTGCACATTGGAAGAATAAGAGTTGTCTTGGGTGACACAGTAAATATACAAACACCAAGGAAAGGTGATTAGCTAAAAAAAAAAAAAAAAAAAAAAGGACCCCGCATAATTTTCATGATATCTGGCATCACAGGCAAGCAAAAATGTCCTCCCCAAATCAGCATGTGGCCTGCAGGTTGGACACCCCTGCTAGATTTTTAAGGTCAGAGAATTCTGAATGGGTGAAAAGATGGAGGTGATGGTGAAATAATTCCAGATCTCCTCTCAAAATGGAGCTAATTAGGCATCTCTCTCTCCTTTTTGTTTTTTTTTCAAATGGAGATGCAGTGACAATCACAGGATCAGTCTGTTTAAGGTAACCGTCAATACCCAAGGACAGAGGGCAAAATGTTCATTACAAGAGAAATGGGTATGATGAGACATGGGGGAGGGAAAACCACTTCCCTAGGCTTCCCTGCTCCATCTTCTGCCCTCTCAGCCTTTTCCTTCTCTCTTCCTCACTTTCTCCCAAACTGGCCTTTAGCTCTTTGCTCTTTGCTCTCCCTTCCTTTCCTCCCACCCATGCACAGTGATTCGTCATTTCATGGTGCTGCTGGCTGCTCCTCCTCAACAGCCCAGCAGTTGATAGAGATACTGCATTTTCATAGGAACAAAAGTTGGAGATCAATCATGGGGTGAGGGTGGAGGTTGGAGAGTGGATTTCAAGTCTCATTCCAGGTCAAGCTGTGGATTCAGTGGCCTTATCAGGCCTTTCACTGCTCTGTGGAAGTCCAGCCCAGGCTGATTTCCCCCTCCCTCAACCTAATGCTGCTTTTGGTGATGACCTCAGGCTATGGGAGGGGCTGTAATTCTTCCTTGAGTTGGCCTTGAAAAGAAAAACTAATTTTGCCAGTAGTGTAGAGAAGTGGAATATAGGGAATTAGTAAGTGATTCATGAATCATGGTAGCTCTCAGTAGCAGAATTCTCAGGTGATTCTAGAGTCTGACCTTGAGTAAGCCCTTCAGAGAAGGTGGCTTGAGGCCACAGCTAAATAAATTGAGCCTGAGTGAAATTAAGCTAAGCACAGGTGTAAGCCAAGCTTAGAGGAAGCTGTTCTTGTGTAAATATACAGGGCTGTGCCTTCCTGACAACAAGTGTGGAATCCTGGACAAATCACTGCTTCTCTGTAGACTTGGATTTCTTTATGCATTAAAAGAAGATGGTTAGTTAGAGATGATATAATCACCTTTAAAGATGATTTAAGTTCTAATGCTGTGATAATTTTTAGCCTAGGAACGAGGTGAGGAATAAGAGAGATAGCCATTGAAGAATGAACAATTTACATGAGGTCAGGCTATTTTGGAAGCCCAAATACACTGTTTGTGGCCTGGGCATTTTATTTAGAGACTGTCTGCTTTGTGTTCCCAAAGCAGACGAGCTATCCATGGATCTCAAACCTGGTGTCTTTTGATGGTGAGGCCAGTGGAGATGCATAGAGTGCGAGTGCAATGCAATTGATGAGGAGAAATGGACAAGCTGAGCCATTGCCCAGCTTTCCTCCTCATTATATTGCTGCTACATAGATAACCTCACCCATGAAGAGAATATCTGGAATACTTGCCATTTGTTATTTCATGAGTGTTTATTATTACACTTTCAATAAGTCCACATCTAGGGCTGGTCCTCTGAAATATCTGTGAATAAGGTAGTCTTTACCCACTGTCCTTGTTCTCTAGCCTCCTCTTGTGCTCTCTGTCATCACAGACTCTCAATGGTCCCCTGCAAGGAAATTGTGGGAAGCCAAAAAAAGATCCTTGGCTCCCGCCGAGCTGTCCCCTCCCCCAAAGCGCACGTACAAAATGCTCAAAAATTACATGCCCCGCCCCGCTTGCGTATATCCTATGTAACCATGGTGACCTCCTACTCGGCGACTAACCACGTGATGAAGCTTCAAGATGGCGGCAGCTCCCGCTCCCGCGCCCTTTGTTTAGACTCAAGATGGCGGCCGCGCCCGCACCCACGCAACCAGCTAACGACCTGAACCTTCAATCTGCCAATAAACAAAAGACACATCTCCTCTTTACTCCTCCCCCTCCCTCCCTCCACCCCCTGTTCACCTGTAAGCTTTAAAAACCAGCCTCTCGCCGCCATTAAACGGACCTTGACAAAGGAACCTGCTTGGTCTCATTCTCTCTTTCTCGCCCATTGTCTTTCAGGCTCGGTCCCCCTCGCCCCCCACGAATAACTGCGTTCCACTGGACGGGACAATTTACAGTTTCCAGGG
>CAUYQV010033536.1:0-12879 GCA_963574575.1 Galagoides demidoff | reverse complement strand
TTGCAGCCGTCATTGTTGTTTGGCGGGCCGGGCTGGGGATTCGAACCCGCCACCTTAGGTGTACGTGGCTGGCGCCTTAGCCGATTGAGCCACAGGCGCCGAGCCATTTTTGGCTATTTTGGATAAAGCTGCTAGAAATATTCTTGTACAAATCTTTTTTTAAAAAAATAGTATGTTTTTATTCATTCAGGGTAGAGTTTCTACTCCTGGACATCATGAGTCATAGGGCAGGTGTATGTTTAACTTTATCAGAGACGGTCAGTGGGTTTTCAGAAGTAGTGGTCCAGTTTCACCGTCTCCTCGGGACTGTGTGACATCTCACTTGTTCCACACAGCCGCTCATGGTGGGCGTCATTTTACCTGGTGTTAGGTTTCGTGGTGTGTGTGAGATGGTGTAAATTGTTCTTTTAATTTTCATTTCTCTGGTGACAAGTGATGCAGAACACGTTTTCACATCTTCTTTCGTGACATACCTGATCAAACATTGTGCTCTTTTGAAAAAAAATAAATTGTCTTTTCATTATCAGTTTGGAGGAGTTCATTGTGTATTTTGGAAACAAGTTGGGTATCAGATGTACGTATCACAAGCACTTTGTTCTCAGGCAGTGCCTTGCTGTTTTGTTTTCTTAATAGCGTCTTTTACAGGCAGAAGCCTTTACTTTTTATAAAATCCAATTTGTCAGCTTTTAATGATCAATACATTTCATTTCCTAAGAAATCTGTGCCTATTCCAAGCTCATGAAGATATTCTTTTATATTTTTTCTAGAAGCTTTATACTTTCAGCTTTTACATTTAAAGCTAATTGCATACGATCAGTCTTAATTTTAGTAGATGTTGTGAAGTGTTCTTAGGCTTTAGTATTGGCTAAATCATGTTTAAAATTGTTAGGTTCCCCCACTGAATTTCCTTCTTTGTCATCACAAAGCATCTCCTTTATCCCTGGTAAAATGTCTTGCGTGAAGTCTGTTGTGTTTGACGTTAACGGAGACATTCCTGCCTTCCTCAGCCCCCTGTGCTCATGGCGTGTCACCATGTTACTTTCCGTCTTTTTACTTAGGACCTGTACATGCACAAAGTGCGTTTTCTGAATTCATTGTGTATTTGGATCTTGCTTTTTATGCAATCTGGCAATTCTGGCCTTTGGGGTGTTTAATCCATTTATATGTAAGTAACTATCAATCAGGTTGAATTTAGCTCTATCGTTTAGAATTTGTTTTCTATTTGTTTCATCTGTTTCCTGTCTTTCTATTTCTTCTTTCCTGCCTTTTTTTTTGGGGGGGGTGAATCAAATACTCTTTATTATATTTTATTTTCTCCTTATGCTTTTTAGTTTTCTTTCTTTACGCTTGTGTAATGGTTGTTTTGAGGGATTGCTGTATAGATCCTTAAGTTACCACTGTTAGTTTAGAGTTAATAGTGTACGATTACGGGTAAGTATAATCTCTCAACAGTACTGTTCTGCTCCAACCCGTTCTGGAGCTTCTGCTTTCCATGTGTGTACATCACGTGTGAGATATATATATATAGTCTGTACACTGCAATATATTATAGTTTTTGCTTTATCTTATTTGCTGCCTTCAAATAAATTAAGAAGAATTTTAAAAGACAGATACACACACATGAAAAGTGTCTGATGTCATTTTTTCCCTACAGATTTGAGTTGACATCTGGTGTCATTTCCTTCCACCTGAAGACCTATATGAAGCATTTCTGTTGTACACACTGGTTGCCAAAGTCTTCTCTTATTTTTTGTTTGTGAGAACGTTCTTCACCCGTCTTTAGTTTTGAAGGACATTTTTGCTGGATATAGAATTGTGGACAGACAGGGAGTGTGTTCTCTTTCACCGCCTTCATCCTGTTCAAGTCCATATCCACTCTGGCCTCGATCCTTGCTCTTCACTGTCCCTGAGGGACTCTCCCTGTTCTTCACGTCAGGCTGCCCTCCCTGGTTTCATCCCATACTTTTTAGAGAATCCTGTTGACCTTCATATCCAGAATCACCTTCTTCCTATAGATTTTCTCTCTCATTCTCCTGTTTGCCCCCATGTGACACTTTCTCAGCCTTTAAGCACGTTTTTCAATTTGCTTGTTTCTTAAATTTCTCTTTGATGAGCTCCATAATGAAATGTACTCTGTCTTATTCTCTCCTATATTTTTGACATCAGCAAAAGGTCTGGCACCACAATAAAGGCTCAGTGATGTTTCCTTAACATACATGTAGAATAGATAGAATGGATGTCATAGGGACATTTAGCTTTACTAGACTTAAAAAGACACAGCAAGTAGTCACATACACATACACGTAAACTTCTCAGGACCATCTGTTTTGTTAACATTGTGCTAGGAAGTTTAAACACAAAAGTGATGCGTCTTCAAGCTTTTCCAGATCCTTTGAATTAGAAATAGTCTTCTAGTTCCTCTCACATTTCAATTTGTCCTCACTGGGATGCTTTTAATGGTCCACCTTGCAATGTTGCTAACTGTATCTGTGACTCCTCTCTCCAACGGGACTATCCGTCAGCTCTTTGCACGCAGGGACCATATTTGTCTAACATACATCAGGCAACCCTGCAGAAGTAACCCTTCAGTCCACAAAGATTTTAGAATACTCTTCATGTGGTATTGTGCTGAAAATGAATGAGAAAGTTAGCGTTTGTGGTTTAATAATAAGACTCTCTAGTTCTCTAAGGAGAAAGAGAGCTACATAATTCCAAAGTAATTAGGATTTCAACTGAGCATTAATAAAGCACTAAGTTCCCGCCAAGGACACACTGTCATGCGTGGGGGAGGGCTCCTCTGCCCCTCCTTTGCTTTTGTTCTTGTTTATATGCATTGACTTGCCAGTTTATAATCCCTGTAGTTCATATTGGAATAAAGTGCCAAACATTTCCTGCCCACGCCTCTGCTTGGCTGCAGAGCATGAGAACTATTCTGGAAAGCAGCAGATCAGAGTATTTTTTAAAGATTTGCTGGAGTTCTCCAAAAAAATTGCCCATTTTAAAGCATAAATATTTATGCCCATTGCTAAGCTGAACCCCTGTTTGTTATGAGGAGACCTTTGGTTAGCCTGTGGTCCAAAGAGGTCCCATATATTAATAGACAGTAGTTACCATTTATTATGACAAAACTGATGGAGAAGTCTGGAGGGAGGAAGCCAAAAGCTGGTTTTCATATTTTGATTCCATCCATAAAAGAGGAGAAAGGGTCAGGCCTGCAGAAGCATTCAGACAGCTCGCATGCTGGTCCTGAGTTCACAGTCTGAGTTAGGGACCAGGTTATCTTTCTGAATCACGCACACCTGTGAAATTAGAAAGGCAGTGTAAGCACAGCTGTTTTTATGGAATAGCTTTTTTTGGAAAATAAGATCCAGTGTTACTCTGACAAATCCAAGTTCTCAGAAGGAGTATGATTTTTCTAAGAGTTCTTTGTCAAGTGGGGTTGAGGGTTACAGTCTAAAATCTTCTTGTACATTTCCAGACCCCGTCTAAGGCTCATAGTGTCATAATCTCCAGATACTGTTGCTGGGATTCTTTGTTTCACTGTCTCACTGGAGGACGTATCCACTTACTTTAGTCCAAGATTCGTTGCTGGGGGGAACCAAGATTTGGGTGATTTGTGCTTGGAAAGTGTTGGGTCTCTTTGATTGCTTTTCTAAGAAGATCCCAGATATTTGTGGGGTTTTGGTAGGTCTTTTCCCCCATAATTAAAATAACTCTTAACTGAGCAATTAGTCAAGTCAGTGCCTAATTACATTAATGAAACAAAAACAAGGTCTTAGACTAGCCAGCCCAGCTCACTACATCCGTTCCAAATAGGCTCCTGTGCCAAGTGCTTGGTCCCTGAGAACGTGGACGCCTCCGGGAAACCCTACTCTTGGTCCCCAACTGTGGGCTCGAGAGCGGTTCTGGGAGCATGCTCACATGCAGTTCACAGGACTCGCTGGATTTGATGAGATCGGAAAGTAACTGATTCTCGTCTTCCATTCGCCTACTCAGGCTGTCTCTGTGGGTCCATTCTTTCCCAACTTTTGGACAGAAGCTAGGACAATTTAATGAATTTTCACTTACTTTCAAGTAGTAAAACAGTTCTTTGCACATTCGTAAATCCGTGAATTCTCCATTTCCTTAATTAGCATATCCAGGGTGGAGAAAACGTGTAATATCTCCAGAATTGATGGAGACTGAGTCCCCCCTCCACCAGCTGTCTGTCTGTGCTGCCCAGCGTGGGGGAGAGAAGGTGTGGGAGGTTCCTCCCTTTGTTTTTGTGTTTTTTGTCCTGAGGATTTTGCTCTTCTTCTTTTACCTTGATGGGTGGATTCTGGCTCATTCAGGGCTGAGTGACGCAGGGAGGAAGGTTAAAAAGGTGAAGGAAATGAAAGTTTACTTGATGTTATACGTGGGTGCTGCGAGACTTGGTCGGGCTGCACGCTGATTTTCCTTCTCACGGCTTTTTGGGGATTCACTGTGCCTTAATATCGGCAGGTGTTTCCTTGCAGGTCACTTTCAGCACCTACATCACCAGCTGAACGTCCCAGCATCTTTCTGCCACAGACTCATTGCCCTCAAGTTCAGGCAGCCCTTGTGGGTCGCACCTAAGACGTCATTAGATCAACTTCTTCTCTGACCCAGGGTGCACCCACAGTCTGTGGGCAACTTTTCCATCTCTTTTGTTCTGACAAGCTCTGAGAATGTAAGCCTTGCCCAGTTCTTGGCACATATTATACTTTGCCATCAGAGTAACTCACACACCACAGTCTCTATTCCCTGGGATCTTGCAGGTGGTGTTGGAGTCCAGCCCACTGCTTCCCGGGTACAAGAAGGCATCTCAGCTCTCTGGAAAGATCCACTGAATCTCTGCCCCACAGGCTTGGGGTGAGAGAGAAAACTCCACCCTCTTCTATGAGGGAACTGCCAGTACAATAGAGCTTTCATAGGTTTTTTAGGAAAATAGAGAATAAATTTGCCTCTTAGAAAGAAAATACTATGCATTAACCAGCAGACGATGCTATCATTGTTTACTCCTGAATTTCGTAATGGTGAAAGGGAATTTTGCAGAAAACCAATACCAGCAGCATTCATGTGCTCAACAGTAGTGGGCCATCTCCCTACACAGATCACCTCCTCATGTTGACCTAATTCTTAGTCCGGACACACATTTATGTGCCAGTACAGTAAGCCTGGTTCTCTGTGTTGACCGCCTCTGTCTGTGGGGCACTTTCTTGCAGTCCCTTAGGTGGTCAACTCCGAGGGGTCTTACTGTGTTTTATTCACATAGTTCTGTGACATCCAGTGGTGTGACTGGCTTTGCCTTCACCTTGAAGATGAAGAAACTGAAGCCAGAAACCAATTATGAAATTTCCCCACATTCCACAAGCAAGAATAAGGAGGGCCAGGGCCATACTCCAAGGTCTCAGCCCGACTGGCTTCAGCCTTCTCTCCGCTCTGAAGGGACCTGCTGCTGGGCTGTGGTCCATGTTGGGCTGACCTGTGGCCATGTTTAAAGTCACGCAGCTGGAGCAGCTTTTCTTACACAAGTCGGCTCTATATGAGTCAATGCTGCAAAACAGTCAATATTTTTACTCAACTTTGTGAAAGCAAAGAACAGCGTGTTACTCATCTTGGGATGCCTTGGCCCTGGTCTAAATTTGATGCTGTATTAATGAATTAATTAAATCAGTGAACAGTCGGATGAATAGATTGTCTTCTAAACTCCCTGGTGAAAAGTAAGACTCCGTAGGAACCAGCCTGATAGATTATCCACCTCCTGGGTGTTCGGTTTTATAAGATGATCCTAGAAGTGGGACGTGAATGAATGAAGTGAAAGGAGGGGAGAAAGGAATGGGGGAAGCTTTTCTCTGGAGTCTCAAATTTCGCTGCAGAGAGGACGTCAAACTATGCCTATATGCTTTAGGGAAAAAGTGTAATGCTCTTTTGTTTGAATTATAAAATTTTACCTCCACTCAAAGATGGATGCTCTCAGACTCTCGGCTGCTTCTGACATGTTCCTGTTCCCCCTCCCACTCAGGGCCCTGCTGGCTGCTCTCTGCAGGGAGGGATTGAAGGGCTCCTGGTGGGGTCCACCTGACGGCCTCTCAGATGCTGAACTTCTGGGGATGCTGGGATTCATTCACGTGTTTGGCAGGTAGACGCCGCTAACAAGGTCTGTCTGTTGTCCACAGGTCTGAGGCGCAATTACAGATGTACCATCTGCAGTGTCTCCCTGAACTCCATAGAACAGTATCACGCCCACCTCAAAGGCTCTAAGCACCAGACCAAGTAGGTACCTTTGTGCTTTTGCTCTGCAGTTTTTTTCCACGTGATTTTTTAGCAAGATGACTAAAGGCAAAATACTTCATTGATTTCAAACTAAGTAGATGGGAATTATATTTCTTTAGCTTTATGGTTCCCAAGATATTTATGCTTACTTAAAGATTGGCTGCTCCTCCGCCCCCCCCCCTTTTTTTAAGCACAAGTAATATGTTTTCTTTTTCATTTTTCCAGTGACAGTTCAGCACACTTTTACAAACCTGGGGATACTTTTAGGTCTATACTAAGTGTTCTTAAGTAAACACTGTTACCCTGGCAGGATGTGCCAGACTTTGGTTCTGTGAAGATAAATTCTGTGAATGTCTTTCACCACTCCGTCTTTTTTGATGAATATTATTGATTGTTACAGAAACTTAACAAATGCCTCGGTATATTAAATCATTTATGCCCATAGCTATTTCCAATTAAATGAAAGCTCATTACATTTTTTCAAAGATTCTCATAATTTCAAACCAGAAAACACTAATCAGGCTTCATTTCCCCTATATCGATGCTGTTCATATCTTCAAGAACAATTTACATTAGCTTTCTGGGCACTCTGAAAGCTGCTGCCAGGACTATTAATAAAATGCTAATAAAATAAGAAAAAATAACAAAGAATGTATCAAGAAGATGTAATTTTCTTGAGTGTAATTGTTTCATTTCTCTCATATTCATTAAGAAAATCATTCAGTAGATTCAACTGTATCAAAACCTCATGAAGAGGGAATAATTCGTTCAGAAAGCCTTTATTTAGCACACACTGTGTGTCAGGCTCCAAGCTGTGCCCCGGGGAAGAAAAGGTGAACAGATCTAGCCTGGTGTCTTCTGGTGCCCCCTGCCAGGTGGGGAAATGGCCCTAGGGACTCAGAGATGGAATCTGGTACCACGTGTGCACTCATAGGTTAAAGCTCAGGGCAGAAAGCGGCACCGGGGAGGCTTTGCAGGAATGTTCCTACAGCGACTGGGCACACGAGCATGTGGTCAGTTTCTAATCCTGGTGCCCAGCAAATCATTTCATATATTTTCCATCCTTTTTAACATTTTCAGTTGGATAAATATGTGATTTCAAAAGACGAGGAACAATTTTCTGGGCAGGGATATGAGAAGGAGAATTCTAGGCAAGAAAATTGTTTTGCAAAGATAATGTGAGGACATAGGTCACAGGGATTCCGGCTCAGGTGAGGAAATTTCAGGCTGGAAATTTTTCCTGACTCTCAATTTTCCCCTCAAGATTGTGCTGTCATGTAAGGCCAATTTAATTGCTTGCTTTACTCTGATCCACTCTTACCAAGGTAATTCTTCAAAAAGATTCTCTCTGATTTGTTACGAATGTTGTATTGATTATTAGATACTGCTCCTCCAATAATAAGTTTTCAGCATATCTCTATTTAATACGTTGTGAGAGGCATCATACACATTGTGTAATTAACCTCTATCTGATGTCCAGGCAGACACCCAGATACAGGAAATGATAAATGGCCATCTTCTGGGAGGGTGCGTTCATTGCTCTTAATATTCATTGTTATTAATAAATAGAAACAATAGTGATTTAAATTATGGAAGTAACTAATGCAGACAGTTATTTCCAGATTCAGGACACTGTCTCTCCTCTCTACATGTACACATAAAACTTCTGTGCCATCATCTATGCAGGCATTTTCACATCTCTCAGCTCCTGTACTCCCCTTCTCTGTCTTTGAGATAAAGGTGTTATTAGTGCCCCTTATCCTGCGTGAGAAACCCAGTGCTCAGAAAGCTTCAGTGCCTTACCCAGATCATCCTGCCAGCAATGGCAGAGCCAGCCCTGAGCCAGCAGTGTCTGATGGCGTCTCTCCTCACCCCGTGCCACTCAGTTACCACCAACGCCGGCTTGGGACGAGCGTCAATAAAGAGTAGGACATGTTTTGGGGAAGAGGGTGCTGTTTCCTTGAGGTGGTTTCATGAGTGCACCACATGACTTCAGAAAGGAACAGCTACTGTGCTGTCTCCTTACCCACAAAGAAGACATTGCTCATTTCTAACTCAAATGCACCAAGCTGCTCTCCTGTGAAGAGTGAAATTAGGGAAATATGGGGAAAATAATTACAATAACTCTGACTCACATGCCTGTTTCATCTGCCCTTGAACCTAATTTGGATATCTTGTGAATGCGGGTTTATGAGTGCTCTGTGTGTGTGTGTAGTGCTTATTCAAGGCTTTTGCCTCTTTATAAAAATTCTTTTCTTTTCTTTTTTTTATTAAATCATAGTTGTGCACATTAATACTATCATGGGGTACAGTATGTTGTTTCCATATACAGTTTGAAATATTCTCATCCAATTGGCCAACATAGCCTTCATGTCATTCTTATAGTTGTTGTGTTAAGACATTTATATTCCACATTTAGAGAGATTCACATATACCCTTATAGGATAAATCATAGGCGTGATCCCAACAATCCCCCTCCCTTCCCCCATCCTCCCCCCTCTCCTCCCCTCCCTCTCCCCTTTCCCCATATTCTTGGGCTAAAATTGGGTTATAGGTTTCCTATGATAGCTATTAGTTTCATAGTAGGGTTGAGTACATTGGATACTTTTTCCTCCATTCGTGAGATACTTTGCTAAGAAGAATATAACTTTTGACAAAGTCAAATGTATCAGTCAGTCTGCTCTTCTAGGGCTTAAGATTTTAGGTTGCTATCGAAGAATTCTAATCAGTAAGATAATCTCCTATGTTATCATCTAGATATCATGTAGTTTTTCCCCTTCAAATACAGGTCTTTGATCCATGTGGTGTTAATTTTCTGTACAGTATGAAGGAGAGGACAAGATTTAGGATCTTTTTTTCATACAAATACCACTCGATGCAGTAC
Source organism: Galagoides demidoff (assembly GCA_963574575.1). NCBI lineage: Eukaryota > Metazoa > Chordata > Mammalia > Primates > Galagidae > Galagoides > Galagoides demidoff. The sequence continues at coordinate 3,719 of CAUYQV010033536.1, read as the reverse complement.
TATTTATTGAAAAGGCATGGCAGTGGCTCTTTTTGGAGTCAGGTGATCTGCAGAAAGGTGTGTGCGGCTGTCTTTGGAGCTGTTGTTCTGTCTCAGTGGTTGTAGCTCTTTCTTCGTGCTAATATCTTACTTTATTTCATAAGGCTTTCTAGTTAAGTACTAATCTCTGATATGGTAAATCTTTTGATTCTGTCTTCTCATTCATGACCATCTTCATTATTCCTTCCCCTCTTGTGTACAGATTTTAGAATCAGCCTGTCACTTTCCTGAAAAAAGCTTTCACAACACTGAGTCTTCCAATCCTGAATCATGCCATGTATCAATATTTATTTATGTCCTCTTTAATTCTTTCTGTAATATTTTGTGGATTTTCTTTGTAGGGGTCTCACCCATCTTAATTTAGATTTATTCCTAAGGATTTACTGTTTGGGGATGCTAGGGTAAATGAGATAATTGGAAACTTTTATTTTTAAAATTAATTATTAAATCAAGTTAAATAATTAAATTTATTATTGCTTTCGACACATAATTATCCATATTTATTGGGTACAGTGCGGTATTTTGATATATGCGTATAAGATGTCATGATCAAATCAGGATAATTAGCAAATCCATCACCTCAGACATTTATTATTTCTTTGTGTTGGGAACATTTATCATTTTCTCTTGTGTTTTATTATATTTTATTGTGAAAATACACAATAAATTGCTGCGACCTCTATGCACCCCAAGCGCAATCTGCTGGAACTAGTATCTCTCACCTAGCTGTAAAGATGTGTCTGTCACCAGCTTCTCCTGCCCAGCCACTCCTCAGCCTGTGCTGCCCACTGTTCTACTCTCTCCTGGGAGCTCTGGGTTTTCAGCTTCCACATGTAAGTGAGAACATGTGGTAATTTTTCTGCCAGCCTATTTCACTTAGCATAATGTCCCTCATTGCACATGTACTTGGCATGTTTTCCTTACACGTTCATTTGTGGATGGACATGTAGGTTTATTCCACGTCTTGGCTATTGTGAAGAGTGTGAATGGTGCTTCCGTGAACACAGGAGTCCAGTTGTCTCTTCAGGACATGGATTTCCTTTCCTTTGGAGTATGCAGAGTAAGAGAGTTACTGGATGACATGGTAGGTGTACTTTTAGTTTTGTGAGGCACCTCCATACTGGTTTCCATGATGGTCATGCTAACAGGCCTTGCCACAGTCTCTGAGAGCTCCCCTTTCTCAGCATCTTCTCCAGCATTAACTTTTTGTCAGTTCAATAACAGTCTTTTCAACTGAGGTTAAGATCTCATTGTGGTTTTGATTTGCTTTTGTTGATTAGTCTTTGAAATAATTTTAGGAAAGTTTGGTAGAATCCAGCGGTGACATGATCCATGTGGTTCTGGACTTTCATTAATACTTGCTGGGAGATTTTTTACCACCTATTCAATCTTGTTATAAATTATTGGTTTGTTTAGAATTTCTACTTTTCCTAGCTGTCTGTACTAGTCTCTAATCATCCTTTGTATTTCTGTGGTGTCTTTTGTAGTGTCTCCATTTTTATTTCTGATTTTATTTATTTGGATTTTTTTTTCTCTTTTTTCTTAGCCTGGCTAATGTTTTGTCTATTTTTATTTTTTCAAGCCACCAGTATTTTGGGTTTTTGATCTTTTGTAATTTTTGGTTTCAATTTTATTTATTTCTGCTCTAATCTTTAAGTTTTTTCTCTAATTTTCTGTGGTCTCTATTATTTCTTTATGTCTACTAATTTGGGGCTTGATTTATTCTTGCATTTCTAGTTTCTTGAAGTGTATTATAAGTTATAAAATCACTTTACTTTTTTAATGTAGGCATTTATTACTATAAATTTTTCTCTTAGTACTGCTTTTACTGTATCCCATAGGTTTTGGTAGTGTTATGTTTTTATTTGTATCTGTTTCAAGAGATTTTTAAATTGTTTTCTTTTTGTCTTCATTGACCCTTTGGTGATTCAGGAGTATGTTGTTTGATTTCCATGATTTTGTACAGTTATAAAAGTTCCTTTTGTTATTGATTTCTGCTTTTATTCAATTGAGGTCAGAAAAGATATTTAGATAATTTTGACTTTTAAAAATTTGTTTTGACTTGTTCTATAGCCTAACAAATGGTCAATCCTGGAGAACGTTTCATGTGCTGATGAAAAAAGAATGTGTATGTTATAGCTGTTAGATGAAATGTTCTCTAAAACATCTTATGTGTATATTTGGTCAATATTACAGTTTAAATCCAGTTTATTTATTTATTTTCTGTCAAAACAGTGAAGTGGCCAACAGTGAAGTGTTGAAGTCCCCAACTATTATTGTATTAAAATTAATGTCTTTCTTTATATCTAATAATATTTGCTTTGCCTGTCTGGGTGCTCCAGTATTGGGTGAATATATATTTATATTTGTTATGTTCTCTCACTGAATCACTATGTAACGACCTGCCTTGTCTCTTTTTACAGTTTTGACTTACACTCTATTTCATCTAATATAACTGTAGGTATTCTTATTTGTTTATGGATTCTGTTTGCATGGAATTTTTTTTCCACTTTTAGTCTATGTGTGTCTTTCTATAGGTGTCATGAGTTTGTCGTAGGCAGCCTATATTTGGGTCTTGTTTTTTAATTCATTCAGCCAGTCTGTATCTGTTAATATTGGAATTTAATTAATTTACATTCACGGTTATTATAAATAGGTGAGAACTTATTCCTCTATTTTGTCAAATATTTTCTTATTGCTTTGTACACTCTGCTTCTTTCTTCTTCTCTTGTTATTTATCTCTGCAGTTTGGCAGTTTTCTGCAGTGATAAGATTTTATTCAAACATTTTATTCCTTTCTCTTTCTCCTTTCTGTATCTGCTCTACCAGTCAGTTTTATATTTTCATGTGTTTTCATAATGCTAAGTATCATCCTTTGGCTTCCAGATGCAGGACTCCCATAAACACATCTTGTAAGCCTAGTCTTGAAATAAAGAACTCCCTCTTTTTTTTTTTTCTTGTCTGGGAAAGATTATTTCTCCTTCATTGCTGTAGGATAGCTTAGCTGTGCTTATTATTCTTGACTAGCAGATTTTCTTTTATTTTTTCAACACCTTGAATCTTTATCCCATTCTTTCCTGGTCTGTGAAGGTTCTGCTGAGAAATCCGCTGTTAGTCTGATGAGGATTCCCTTATATGTGATGTGATGCTTTTCTCTTACATGTTTTAGAATTTTCTTTTTGTCTTTTGAAAATTTGACTATATTGTGTCTCACAGAGGACCTTTGTAGGTTGAATATATTTGGGAACTTTTATACTTCCTGGATTTGGATGTTTATATCTTTCTCAAGATTTGGGAAACTTTTAGCTATTATTTTATTAAATGGGTTTTCTCTGCCTTTTCCCATCTCTTCTCCTTTTAAAAACCATATAATGTCAGTATTTGTTTGTGTTATGGTTTCCCATAATTTTGTAGGCTTTCTTCATTCTTTTTTATTCTTTATTCTCTTGTCTGCCTGGGTTATTTTAAAAGACCTGTCTTCACACTTAGAAATTCTTTCTTCTATTTGATCTGTTCTGTTTTTGAAGTTCTTGACTGTATTTTTTTTTATTTTATTCATTGAATTCTTCAGCTCTAAGATTTCTATTTGGTATTATAATATCTATCTCTTTGTTGAATTTCTTTATTCTGATCATGAATGATTTCACTAGTTTTACTGATTTGTCTAGCTGTATTCTCTT
>CAUYQV010033533.1:0-44410 GCA_963574575.1 Galagoides demidoff | reverse complement strand
AATTTCCTCTTATAATTGTGTCCCACCCCTGAGAGGTGTGTCACACACTGTAATCCCCACCTTGTATTAGCTCATCTACTGCCTCCATATTAGAATGGAGTACATTGGAGTCTTGCTTCTTCATTCATGCATCAGTACTCTTAACACCTCATAGGACTCCAACCTGGGACAGTGGCCTGCAGGGGACATGGGGCTGAGGAAAGGATGAAACTTACACCAAACTTAGTGCATAAAACTGGCAGCCTGTAAGGGACACACAGTTCCATGTGTGGGGGTGGGGAGGAGGGCAGCATGAGAACATTGCAGCCCCTGCCCTGTTTCCCGGAGTCTTTTCATTGGGTACCTAACAGAGTACACCTGCAAGGACGCACAGCAGGCAGTTGTCAGCAGTCAAGGTTAAGAGAGAAGGGGAAGAGCAAATCTCATCTCCTCAGAACTCAGCGTCTCCAGGCTAAGCTACTAGTTGATGGTTTTAGCTGCCTGCACTGCTGATTTCCCCACACAGGGATATAAACGTGGACATCCCCCTGACTGGGCACCTTCAGACTCCTTTCTTCTCAATTAGGTATACATGGGTGGCCCACCTGTGGGCCTGGCTCTTGAAGGGCCCACAGGGTTTCAGCCTATCTATTCTCTCACATAGGATTCTGAAAGTGTGTCGCTTAGAAATTAGTACTGAAAGAATTATTAAAGGATATGCTTCAAAATGGAGAAAAATGAATCCAGAAGAGACTAATGCAATACAGAAAGCAAAGATGAAATTCCAGAAGTTGAATGGGTAAGTGGGTTCTGCAAAATCTAAATGAACGAAAATAGACTGAAAAAGAATGCATTACAAAGTGAGTTATAAATAGTTACGTGCTTGGTTCCTCTTTGGCTATGACTGCTTCTTGGAATTTCTATGATTTTAATGATATTGATGGCAGCTGGTCAGTAGAATGACTTCTACTGGGATTTCCCTGACTCTTACCTCATTATGAGGTTGGGGTTACAGACTCTGGGTAAGACAATCTCAGGGTCATTGTCACTATAGCATATCCAGAGTCCACACTATCAATATGATTTACAGCGTTAATGTTGACTCTGAGCACCCAGCTCAGACACTCTCTGCTGAGTTTCTCTGCTGTAATTTCACTCTCTCTCTCCACATTGTGGCACTGGCAGGAAGTCCCCACATGTGCCCAAAACTTAGGAGTGGAGAGCTATGCTCCCCTTGTTGAAGGAAAGTATCTATATAAATTATTCGAAATTATGTACCAGAAAATCATCCGTTTATTTACGTAGTCAATCATTTACTTTTATCAGCGTAACTCGTGGTTACCTATTTTATACCTTGTTTTAGAATCCAATACTACTTCATGTATTTTGTTGCTCAAATTGGCCCAGGTGTGGCCATAGGAAGCTCTTAAGATATCTCTATGTATGTTTGACTACTCATCTCCGTGGGGTTTCAATGTTTATGCATATCTGTTTGTGTATTTATTTCAAACATGTCTTTACTTTTTTTTTGAGACAGAGTCACCCTATCACCAAGGCCAGAATGCTGGGGTTTCATCATAGCTCACGGCAACCTCAAACTCCTGGGCCTAAATGATCCTCCTATCTTAGCCTTCCGAGCAGCTGGGACTACACACCTGCACCCAAATGCCTGCCTAGTGTTTTCTATTTTTAGTGGAGATGAGGTCCTGCTCTTGTGTGAGTTCGGAGTTCTGGTCTCAAACTTCCGAGCTCATGCAATCCTCCTGCTTTAGCCTCCCAGAGTGCTGGGATTACAAGTGTAAGCCACCACACCTGGCCCACCTCCTTACTTTCAGCCACTCTAGATCAGTGGTTCTCAACCTTCCTAATGCCAGGATGTATTTTCATTGTTACAAAGAGGTCGTGACCCACAGGTTGAGAACCGCTGCTCTAGCTTCTCCAGGCTCACCAAGTGTACTTCCTATCCCTGTTCTGAAACCGCCTTTTCTCCAAGGAGCCCCGGTTCCTTTGATTAAATAATTCATTTGGAAGCCACACTCTGAGACCGGCTGTGCTTATTTTTACTGGGGTGCAACTTCATGTAGATCCTCACAGCTGACAGGGCAAAGTACATGAGAATGTACTAAGGATGTACACACTCGTTATCCACAGTATATCTAAATGTGAGTGCCTGCACATAATAAGCTAAAACTGAGTTCTTCCTGATCTCTCTATGTCTACTTATTGCTACATGGATCATTCTAGCCTCTTTCCTTTGCTTACCTGTGAATCCCCACTCCATTCATGAGAGACTCCCTCTACCCCCCAGCCTTGTACTTAATTGGTCAGTCTTGGTATACATGTACAGCAGTACCAGAATTGCTGACCTGTACCTCCTGGGATAACCTTATCGGTGAGGGCACTGAGCTTACATGGAGTTCCTTCTGTCTTTAGGAACTCTACTCATTTCCACTCAGTTGGATCAGCAGTGTCCCCACCTCCACCCGTTTTATTGAGGCTGCTTCATGTATTTGTAATACAGTCGGATTCTCTTGTCAGTCCACAGTTTCCCCTCGGATCCCCTTCCTTCCTAAATGACTTTTCAAATTTACATACATTTACAATTACTCTTTGTGCTATAAGGTGCTACAGGTTTGGAAATGTTATATATCTACCATTACAGTATTACCATGCAGGAGAGATTCATTGTCCTAAAAATCCCCTGAGCTCTACCTATTCAATCCTCCGTACCTCTCTCCAAAGCCATAGCAACCCCTGATCTTTCGACTCTCTACTGCCATCCTGTCAGAGGGAGTCCTGGAATCGGAATCATACAGAATCAGACAGTGTGTAGCCTTTCCAGACCAGCAATATGCCTTTGAGTTTCTTCTGAGTCTTTCCGGGCCCCGATGGCTCATTCCCTTTTATCCTTGAATAATATCCCATTGTATGGATGTAGCACGGTTTATTTTTCCATTCTTCTACTGAAGAATATCTTGATTGCTTCCAGTTTGGGCAATTACAGATAAAGCTATTATAAACATTTGCATCAGGATTTGATGTGAACATAAGTTTTCAGCGAGGCAAATACCTAGGAGTTCAGGTGCTGGATTATGTAGCAAGACTCTGCGTAGCTGCGAGGAGCTGCTAGTCCCCCTCCCAGAGTGGCCGTAGCATCTTGTTCTCCTCCTCTCGCTGATGAGAGCTCCTCTTGATGGATAATTTGCAATAAAACCATCTATTTAAGTGGCTGTGCTTTTCAGCGGAAGAATTTTCTGAAAAAAAGATTTTTCTGAAATTCTTTCTCAAAAACACTCTAATATTCAAGTAAAATTCTCCAGGTTTTTATCAGTTTTCTTAAATCACATAATCGTGGTTATTTTAAGGAACTATGTCTACCAAGGCCCATAACTAGGCACCTTTAGTTCTGCTTCTATTGTTGGTTTGTTCTTGGCCCCCTGACATGCCTGGTAATTATTGATTAAATGTGGGATGGTGGGTACAAATAATTACAGGATATATGTGTGAGCTCTCAGCTTTTGACAAGTACTTGGAATAGAGAAGGATCCTCTTACTCCAACCAGAGTGAGTTCCACAGTGTGGATCTGGTCTCCCACCCGCGTGTGATTCCGTTTTCTTTATGGTCTATGGCTCCAAGATTACAGACCCTGGTTTCAAAACTGGTTTTGAGTTTGGGGACGTGAAAATGCATGTTTGATTTCTGGTTTACATATTACTTCAGGCATTCTGGTATTCAGGTGTCCCAACTGAGAGTCTAGGATGTCAAATAGGGAATCTCCTCCCTGGCTCCCTGAAACTCCAAGTTTATGAGTTTCATGAAAACTTAAAAAAGCCCTGCTTATTCCCTAGCCTCAAGCTGAGTTCAGCTTCTTTGTAGACAATTGACCTCTTAAGTGGAAAAGTGATTGAGATGATCAAACTCAACTTTTTAAATTTCAGATTAATACAGCGTACACACAATCAGGCTACCTTGTCTGCATTTGTTAGGTAAAGTCCAAGTTGCAGGTGATCCCTTCACCAAGGTGTGCTATGTACCCCTACATTGTACCCAATAGGCGAGAGCTTGCCAAACTCCCTTCCCCCCCTTCCTTGAATTTAAATGTATTTTTCTCTTGAGTGGAAGCTGTTCATCTACTAGTTCCACATGAATATTGAGTACACTGGATGATTGCTTTTCCATTCTTGTGACTGGAAAAAGGTTCTGTTCTCCAGAGCCTTCCAGGTAAATATACCAGATGTGAAGTCTCCATCCTCTTATGGCTGAATGGTATTCCATGGCATACTTGTACTACAGTTTATTAATCCATTCATGGGGCGATGGGCACTTATATATCTTTGTGATTGTGGATTGAGCTGCTATAAACCATCAGGTGCAAATGTCCTTCTGGTAAAATGGTTATTTTTTTTTCTTCTAGATAGATACCTAGTAATGAGATCACAAGATTAAATGTGCAAAAGACATGAATAGAGCCTTACCCCAAGAAGACACACAAATGTCTAACAAACACATGAAAAAAATGCTCATTGTCTCTAATCATTAGAGAAATGCAAAGCAAAACCACCCTGAGATATCACCTAACCTCACAAGAATAGCCCACATCACAAAGTCCCAAGACTATAGACGCCAGTGTGGATGCAGAGAGAAGGGAACTTATACATTGCTGGTGGGATTTCAAACTAATACAGCCTTTTGGGGGAAAAAAACGTATGGAGAATCCTCAAAGAACTCAACTCAACTTTTCTTTACTTTTTTCTCTTTCAGAATTGGCGTCCCAATCCTATCCCCTTTGGTAGCCTAAATTTCAATTTCAGCTTCCCCGGGGCTAAGAGACAGCTGAAACTCCACTTAGTCACTTGCTTCCTGCCTAGTTTTCTCCTTGGTTTCTCAGCCTCACGTCCAGTTTAATTTAAAAATCACTAATGCTTCAAGGGAAAGTGCAGGGTAGGATGTCGGGCTGAGCTCATGATTTTGTTTTCTTTGAGAGATCTTTGACCTTCAAATTTTGGCAGTCTTGGTTGCTTTCTGATGCCTGAATAAGGTTTTTATTTTTGTCTTTGTTTGGAGGAGAGAATTGTTTTATGTGTAGCTTAGAGAATGTTATAATCACAAATGTTTCATTTTTCATGTAGAATTCCTATATCCTCAAATTTGCTGTCTGCATCCTCTTGTTGCTAATTACCTTGTTCCTCTCATCCCCATCTAACCTATAAGTTGGAAGTTAGCTATGAACCTTTGACTATATTCAAATTTTTGATAAGAATACTTCAGAGCATTTAGATAATTTTTTATCATTCTACTCTTAGTGATGCTTTATATTGATGGGCAAGCAACATATTTTTAAGTGAAAAAAAGACATTGTTAAAGACATATATTAACTAGGTCATTTTCTACCTCACATATAATAACTATGACACTCCTTAGGTGATATCATTGAAGGCTTCTATTTTCTTCTTTTTCTTAGTGTATTTTACTTTAAGTCATAATTGCATTTGTATTTCAAGAGTTTTAAAGGATATATAAATTCATTTCACAATACAGTAGAAGTTGCATAGTTGACCACCTCCCTATATTAACTACTTGAGTTGACTTAATATTCACAGACAGACATGCACCACATGCAGGCTAGTTCCTTAAGTTGACCACCTGTGTATGTGGACCAGTTTGTTACAGACCTTCAGGTGGTCAATTCACCAGAGTTCCACTGTATTTAAGTGCTATTAGAGAAACAGGGCTTGCTCTCAAAGAACTGTCAGAAATAAAAAGAAAAGAATAAGACACCATTAGCAAGATGGAATTCAAAAAAAAATAAAATAAAACAAGATGGCACAGAAGAAGTGGCTATAAGGACTTTAACCTTGACATAATAAATTTAAAACAGTGGCCCTTACAGGGATAGTGCTACCCTTGGTAGACATCTGTGGGGTTGTTTTGTCAAAAGAAGTGGAGACACTACTGAGGTTTCATGGACAGGCACCAAGCATGCTATGCGTCCTGGACCCTGCTGGTGTCTGCCCGTAACTGGCTGCTTCATCATCTCTTCAAGTTCAGCTGTTCTGAGCACATACGTGTGGAAAGGGTATTACCTTAGTGGACTTGACTTTGCCTCTTTTCCTTTGTTAAAATACAATGGAGCCTCCATGGCTTACTACCTCCCTACATTGACCATGTCCATAAGTTGACCTAATTTTATAGACTGGACATGCCCCATGTGTATGTATCAGTAGAGCAGGCCTAGCTCCTTATGCTGACCCCTGTACATGTGACCTGTTTGTTACAGTCCTTTGAGTGGTCAACTTACAGAGGTTCTGCTGTACGGTTAGGGCTCTCATACTGATTTTGAAAAATTATATATATAGGTAGTTTATATTATCCTTAAATTTTAATCCTTTCATGACAGAAAGCATGTGTAAAAATATTTATTATTAACAGGGGGCACCCACTCCACCAAGGTTGAGGGCCACCTATTCAGAGTGAGAAGATTTGGACCTTTTCTCTATTGTGCCCCGTTCCTGTGCTTCCTCTGAAGCGCCATGAATTGCTAGATAGATTCTCTCAGGGTCTGCCGGTCTTCCTGCCTCAACCTCCTGCTCCCGCCTTGGGCGGAGGCCGTGCTGCGTTTGAACAGACTCTCACACTTCAGGATGCTAGCTCTGTGTCTAGGCTGTGTGTTAAAGAGGGGACTTCCTGATTTTGAAAATGGCCTGCAGACTTTACCTGAGTTAACTCTTTATTTTGTAAACTGTCTTATATTGCCTTGCTATTCTCTTCAAGACCATATTTTGTACCTGCTTTCTCTCTCCCCTAATTAAAGAAAGTATCTCTGCTTTATTTTGACTCATTCAGCCTCCCTGTTGGCTTCTGGTTGTCAACCCCCCGCCATGAGTGGAGCACCAGTGCAGCCCCTGCAAACCAGGCTCCATTTAGGCTGGACTTTGCACCCCTCCGCCACCTGCAATGGGCATTGAATTCCCACTGGGAGCAAAGTACTGATCAAGGTGTTACTAGATAGGACTGGGAAGGGCACAGGTAGATAATACTATCATTTGTGGCCTCCTGCCTCAAAGAGCTTGTAACCGCCCTTACCAAACAGTTAACAACCTGCAGAGGCGGCTTTTGCTGTGCTGGTTCTAACCCTGGGCTGCTATTTCTTGCCAGCCTCACTGGCACTCTCCTCCCTATACCTGCTGCCTTTCCTTTGGTCAATATTGACATAAGTCTAATAACCATTACTGAAAGGGGGCAGGAAGAGACAAGCTACCTCCTGGTTTACATAACAAGGTAAACAAATACCAGAAGGAGCGAATTCAGGGATATATTCAGAAACTAGAAAGTACACCAGGATCAGAATCAGGTTTCAGGGAGGACATTGGGAAACATGTCAGTAAATAATGAAGTTAAGAAATTAAATAAAAGATCTTTAAACTTCCCCCTAATGTTTACACAAAGGGGGACGTATGGGTACCAATATTCTGTGAACTCAATCATATTCCCTAGTTGGGGGGCTCCTCACCCCAGTGGCAGGACAGACAGGCAGAGATGAGAACAGCACCTTGGGGGAGACGGCGGCAGTGAAGACGGGGCCAGGCAGGCTCCTCCCTCAGGAAAGCCCCAGATCCGCGTTTCTCTGGGTTCCAGACCTCTCCTCTGAGGTTTTGCTCACATGAATTCTCGGTCTCTCCTGCCCTCAGCAGCCACTTGTCTCTGCTATATACCAAGCTGCTCTGATTCCCACCATTTAGCTCCAGGACGCCTTGAAATCCCATTTTCTCTCCCACTTGAATGACTCATAGTTTGATTTGTTGATTTATTTCTTTACTATGACAGGGATCTTTAAGGACCAAGTAATGTCTCCATGGTTTTGGAATTATCTTTAATACTTAGCATTTTCCCTGCAAATTTGTTTTATTTCCCTAATACTTCTAATTTTAATCAGTTATTACATTACCAACAATTAAGAAACATTATTCAGTGATTAAAATACTGGCCACTGCAGCCCAATTGCCTGGTTAAAAATCCTACCCGCCTCACTTAGTAGCTGTAAAAACTTGGGCAAAGTCCCGGGGTCAGTTTCCTGGTTTGTAAAATGGAAACAATAATATCGACAGAAAGGTGCTGTGAGCCTGAAACACGGAGACGTACTGAGTCCTTAGACTAGTGGAAAGCATAGGATTCCCCTCAGTGAAAGGCCTGTTATTGCTATTAACCTTAGAATGACACGCTATCTCCACACTGAAAAGGTGTTTCATCTTTAACATACAGACACTACACTTTAAAGTTAGAGAGGAAGGAAAAACTCAGTCACCTTAAAAAGGAACAGGACTGTGTGTTGGCATTTTTTTAGAGGCTTTTGTGGTATTATATGCTGCCACCTTCTGGAACTATCAGGAATTGTCACATGATGTGATTAACACTGCTGAGTTGTTTGACATAATTTTATATTTACACAAAACAAAGAAGGCAACATACAGAGGGTGCCAAAAAAAAGTATACAAGTTTTACGAAAGGAAAAAACTGCATTAAAACTGAAAAAAGTCCTGTCTGATTTCTGCAATTACATGAGATACAAGATAACAAAAGTTATTGGTATATATTGAATATTTCAATTTGAATACAGATTTTCCTTTCTTAAAATGTATATACACTTTGGTAGCCTCTGTATATCACTCAAAGCATTCAACTAACGGTTATCTGAGCAGTTTCTCTCACTGGGCAGAGCAATTAATAACTAAATCTCATCTCAAACCCTTGGAAGGCTATGCACACGGTCAGCTGCAAAACTTCATTCTAATGAGGTCCATGGCATTTATGATGATGATGATAAATGTTCTCTTAGTTATAAAATCCATACTCCTGGGCATATAGTAACAAAACACAGACTGTAAGATAAATGTGACATTACAAAGACTGTTTTTCTTTTAAAAGGAATTTAAACTATTGATGTCAGAAAACAATTTTCCTTTTCTTATTTAATAGAAAAACATGGTAAATGATTAAATATCTGGTGACACAGATATTTTAAAAAAGCAATAACCTGTCAAAACACAAAGGAAAATATAAAATGTGTTTTTTAAATTTATCCATTCCCCTAGTTACCAGAATTTTGTTTCACAGAGCTTAGGATTCTGTGTTAGGAGCACTATTTTTGTTACATAATATTTTTAAGCCTGGATCCAAAGTCAGGGATAAACTCATATAAAATCCCAAAAATGAGATGGCAGCATTTCATAAATAAAGCTGCAAAGTTGTAACTCCTCGTGATTTAAGAGTACTTAACCCCAAATAGATTCTTAGAACATATGAGATCTTTCATACTATGTAACTGGAGCATTTAAAGCCACTGAAGGACCTGTCCCCAGAAAGTGACAAATGCCAAGTGGGGGGTGTTGGGATCATTTATAAGAGTTATTTGTGACTGTGACTGACACAAATATCCCTTAATCACCATCAGTCATTAAAACATTAAAACTGGATTCTCTGTCTGAAAGAGCACAGGCAAGGCCAGCAGGTGGGAAAATACGGCACAGACCCCTGCCCTTCCCACGTGGCGACCAATGCCAGGGACCCAAGAGAGAATAAAAGACTCATGTGAAAGACATAAAGCTAATTCCAGAAAAGTTCTGATATCTATCAGAACACACACACACACGCACACACACACATGCACACACATGCACACACACAGACAAATTGCCAAAGCCCTGAAAATCTCTTTCTTAGGCCCCATAAAGTTAAACAATCCTGAACCATATCATATCTAGGGAACTTTGCAGGGCTAATGCCCAAGCAGTAAATTTAGTCTTAGGTCAAAAAAATATATTTATGAAATATATTTTGGGAAAAGGAGCCCATGTCATAGTCAATACGTACTTACTGTCATACTTAACATCTCGAAATAAAACGAGGGACTGTTTGAATTTACTTGTTAAATAGAGTGGAATCCAGATCTAGGCCACTGAAAACCCTGCCTTCCTCCTTACAGGTGCTGCGGTGTTATGGCTAAGGTTCAGAGCCAGGTCTTAATTCCACAGTCACTTGTACTCTATACCTAATACCTCCAACTCTCAGTTTCCTCATCCATAAAAGAAACACAGAAACTTCAGATGAATGGCATAAGGATTGCAGCAATAATCTATGCAGACTGCTTAGCCTTTGCAGCAGCTGGGACTCAAACCTGTGACTTCATGTACATCCGCGTCTGCAGGCTCCAGGCTCCTGACTTCCAGGTACTTCCAACTGGGAAAGGAGGAAGGAGAGATGAGGAGCCAGGAGGCACCTCATCACAGGACTTCAGAGCCATGAGAGAAATTAGAAATCGTACAATTGCAATAGAAACACACTATTTTGCTTCAGAGATGAAGGTATCAGCTTGGAAAAGCCAAGTAATGTTCTCAGAACTACAAAATACGTCTCCCAAATTACACTCCAGCTCTTCCCACTAAAAAGGGAAGAACAAAGTTAGGCAAAAGGATCTGGAAAAGAGGAGAGGACAGGGCAAGATGGCCAAAAATAGCTTTGACTGTGATTCCATTTACCTCTTTCAAATTCTAGCGTTGAAACCCAGCCTAAAAGATTTGATTGATACGGGAATGGAGGGAAGACTTGGTAGCAAATTTTTCCGTCTATTTTTTCTTTCATTAGCTATTTTACCAACTCTTACACTTGCTTTCATAGTGATTTCAGCTTTTTTGTTGTTGTTTTTTAGGATGAGAAGGGAATAGAGTCCAATTTTCTAGAGTAAACAGAGAAAATATATCAGGCATGTTGGCACACACCTGCAATCTCAGCACTTTGGGAGCCCTAGGTCGAAGGATTGCTTGAGGCCAAGAGTTTGAGACCAGCCTGGACATTATAGCAAGACCCTGTGCCTAAAAAAAAAAAAAAAAAAATAGGAATGTGTGGCAGGCAGCTGTAGTCCCAGGTACTCAGGAAGCTGAGGGAGGAGGATTGCTTGATTCCCAAGTTTGAAGGTGCAGTGAGCTATGGCCAAGACACAGCAGGAGGCATAACTGTGGTGGCTGAAATATAGAGAGCACAAGTTTGCCAGGAGTAGATCTGGTTTGACTTTTCCTTATTTATCAACTATTGGTTTGTTGGGACCTGGGAACAGAGCCACACTGTGATGAACTGGGAGTCCCTCCACACAGGGACTTAACCTGACAGCCTGGGGTCTGTCGGGCAAAAGGAGAGAAGATGCCGTGAAATTTACACACACACAAGTGTTTTGACCCACAAGACATGACACAGTATCAGCCCCTCACGGCACCATCTCCAGCAAAGTATTCAAGGCCTTTTATTAGGGACTTGCAGGCGTGTATACCCAAAGTAAAAAAAATGAGAAGATAGCAGTTTTATGTTTCAATTAAACAAGCAGTAACTTTTCTTCAAGGAAAAGCTGTCAGACTGAAGGAGAGAGGAGCACTAAACTCTGAATCAAAGGATACTTTGGGCAGGATTTAATGAGAGAGCGTTACAGCCCACAGGTTGGACAGCTGCAGCCGCTGTTACCAGTTGCTTTCCAGCTTTATTTAGACCGTCTCTAAGCGGCTGACCTCTACCCAGACATTTCCCAGGCTGTTTTCTCATCTACTCTGTTGGACTCTCCAACCTCCTCACCACCTTAGCATGCAGGGCAGCAGGGACTCGGGGCATCACCCACGTGGGATCTCAGGCACACCAGCCGACGACCTTTCACCCACACTGGTCTGTGCTTTTTATCCTGAGAGCAGTGGTCCTGTTTACTCCTAGCCTCCTGTGACTGGTCCTGTGAGCTGTCCACGTGTACATCGCTGAGTCTCGGGTTCTTTCTTGGTCTATTTCAAGGCTACATAAGTGGCAGGCAGAATTCCATTGCTGACCACACAGACACAGTTTGCTGTTAGTCTGTGTGTCCACAGAGTCATGTCCATTCTCAAGTGACTTGGTTCATTAGGAAGAAACACGAACTGAGAGTCAAAAAACAGCAGGCAGGGCACAGCCAGACACAGTGGCTCCACCTGTAATCCCAGCACTTTGGGAGGCCGAGCTGGGAGGATCACTTGAGGCCAGGATTTTGGAGACCAGCCTGGTCAAAATGGTGAGATCTTGTCTGTACAAAAAATAAAAATGAAAAAATAGCTGGCCATGGTAGTGTGTGCCTGTAGTCCCAGCTCTGGGGAGGCTGAGGCAGGATTATTTGAGCCCAGGAGCTCAAGGCTGTGGTGAGCTATGATGATGTCACTGTACTTCAGGCTGGGTGACAGAGCAAGATACCGTCTCTATAAATAATAAACAAATAACAGGTAAAGCCAAAGCTACGCCTCTCACTGGACATTATCCTTAAACATTCAAGAGGCATAGCTGGCTGGGCATGGTGGCTCACACTGTAATCCTAGAACTCTGGGATGCCAAGGCAGGTGGATTGCTTGAGGTCAGGAGTTCTATACCAGCCTAAGCAATAGTTAGACCTGTCTCTACTTAAAATACAAAACTTGACTGAGTGTGATGTTATACACCTATAGTCCCAACTACTCGGGATGCTGAGGCACGAGGCTTCTGAAGACTAAGAAGGCTGTCATTTCCTAGTGATCTTTCTCTCCATGTCCCCAAGCTCCCCCATTCCTTATGCATAAGGAATCCCCCCATAGGGATCACACAGGGCTCATGCTGGCCAGTCTTCCACTTTGTCTATCGGGGTTATAAATCCTAGTAGGAACACACGGTCACACAGCCACTTGAGGCCAGGAGTTTGAGATCTCAGCGAGCTATGGTGATGTCAGTACACTCTAGCCTGGGTGACAGAGAGAGACTCTGTCCAAAAAAAAAAGATGAGAGAGAGACAGACAGACAGACAGACATAGTCCACAAAGGAGTACAAAATGTGGCCACAGGTTTGATAACTGGATCCCTTTCAACATTAGACACACGAGTAGGAGCTGTATGTGTCCAGATAAGCATAGTATCAATTTAAAATCTGACAACAACCCTGCAAGGGAGATATTACAGATGAGCCTCCCGGGGCAGGGGGAATTTAATTTCCTCTTCAGAGTCAGATAATTTGCAATCGCCGAGTCAGGCCAGAAATCTAGGTACGTCCAGATTCCTCTTGTTCCCACAGCCGAATAGCTGAAACCCTGGAAGATCGGAGCAAGCTCTTTCTTTTTTATTCATTAATATTTTAACTTCACGGAAGAACAGAAGCTACTGTTATTAGCCACCCAATTTAAATTCATCAGAAAAAAGATATCAGTAGGGTGAATCTTACAATAATTTGACTGACTTGTTTTTTCATCAGACACTGTGTCCTTGTACTTACTTTCCTTGTTTTAATACATATTTTGGGGAAAATGTCTGCTAAAATACCAAATGACTCTTTCTCCTAACTTGTTGATGCTAATAATCAGTGTTCTCAGCAATGATGAGATCATAAATAATTTCCAGGTTTAAAATTCCTGAATAACTTATGCTTTCTGTGACTTCACTTTGTTCTAATGACAAAGAAGGCTGTTATTTCCTGATTATCTGTCTCACCATGCCCCCAAGCTCTCCCATTTCCCTGAAGATAGGGCTCAGCTAGGGGTCACCCTGGCCAGGCTTCTGTCTTTTTCTATCATGGATATAAGTCCTAGGGAAATAATATGTTCATACATCCATTTCTCTACCTCAAAGGACAAAATCCACACAATGACACAACTTTAAAATTTAAATCTAGAGGAATATAGATGTTTTCATTCTAGCACGCCTGACATCGTATTGTTCTGAGGCTCTCTTACCCTTGAAGTTTTGATTGTAGACAAGAATTTTCTGCTTGTTCCTAAAATCTTGCTAGGGGTTTCTTAAATAATCATTGATAGCACCACTTTTCCAAGACAGAAGACAAATTCAGAACAATTGGTAATGTTCTAGATCATCCCTGAGACGAGGAATGCTGTGGAGATGTTATCATTACCTCCCAGTAGGTCCTGCAGGTGCCGTGTCCTTCCCTTCTGGAGTCATTCCCTAACTGGGAATCATCCCCTTTTTGGAGGACATAGTACTTGGCAATGATTGCTTCACAATATTATCTTGTTCCAAACAAAACAAGGAATTGATCCCTTTTGCAAGTAAAGATGCTACACAACATTTTTTTTTTCTGTGACTCAACAGATTTTCCAGTTCATTACAAACAAGGTATGAAATAGTGAAATTAAAACAAGATGGAAATAGATGAACACATGAAATCTAGTCTATGTACAGGGAACAGGTCTTTGGAAGTGAAACAGTGTTTTCTCAACTTCCATTGTGAAATTGGAGACATGACTCAAAGTAGCGTAGGATGCTCTGGGTTCAAGTTTGAGCCTTAATGAAAACGGTAGTGTGACTTTAGCCAAATCATTTATCCTTTCTGGAACTTACTTTTTTATCAGATAATTTACTTTTCCTTTCTGCATCTCCCCCCTCTTCCTATTCCCTGCATGTCAGAGGCCTCCAGGCTCAATCCCTCCACACTCACCCCCTACAGGAGCATATCTAAAAAGTCCAAGTTCTGATGCCATCTGCGTGTCACTGACTTCAGAATTCAGGACTCCCCCCAAACTCCAAATACCATGACCACCTCCAGACTTGACATCACTTTTTAGGTTTCCAATAAGCGTTTACAATTTAATATATCTAAAGCAAAATATTGATTGCCATGGCTTATCATACTACTTTTCTGAATTTGAGCATTGAATATTTGATAATATTAGAACACTATGGATTAACAGGCTGTGGTGTATGTATACCGGGGAATACTGCTCATTAAAAAAGATGGAGATTTTACATCTTTTGTATTAACCTGAATGGAGGTGGAACACCTTCTTCTCAGTAAAGCATCACATGAATGGAGAGGCAAGAATCCAAGGTACTCGATTCTGATATGAAGGCAGTAGATGAGCTAATACATAGTGGGGAGGGCAGGGGAATGAGGGAGCATGGAGTGGGGATGGGGGTCATGGTGTATGGCACACTTTTTGGGGACAGAGCACAATTATAAAAGAGACTTTATCTAACAAATACAATCAGTATAACCTAATTCTCTGTACCCTCAATGAATCCCAAACAATATATATATTTATGAACACTATTGTTCATTTTTTAGAGATGATAGTGTTACTGTGATTGTTTTAAGAACTATTTCTTACAATATAAAACACATGATAAAAACATAACGTGCAGTGTGGGCCAGTGGTGTGGTTGGTGGAGGGAGTAGAACCAAACTGAGGTGTAGAAGAGACACAAACCTTGGTGAGGTGAACATCGCTCTTGCTTGGTGATGACTAGGTGGGCTCTCCTTGTACTATCCCTTCTCATTTTGGTTATGTTCAAACTTTTCCCTAATAAAAGTTTTGAAAAGAAACTACCCCTTCCCCAACTGCATAAAGGACATCATCATTAACTCAGTTGCTGTGAATGAAAATCTTAGAATTATTTCAGCCTCACTGTCCATCTCACATCTGTCACATCTGTGGGGCTCTCAGGTGTGAGTGCACCAGGCCTGTCCCTGTAACAGCAGGAGCTGGGCTCTGCTATAAGGGCATTAGACAGTATTAGACATGTGACCAGGTGGGTGCTGAGGGCTTGAAACAGGGTTCTCGGTGCCAGTAAGGGGGATCTGATTTCCAAAGGTATGATTGCTGTGATTTTCTAATGAATGAATAAATATAAATTACTGCATTAAATAATCTCTAAATTGTCCTTCAGCCCTCTAATGCCAAGAACGTCACCAATCCTGTACAATGAGGGCGTCATAATGTCACTATTACATCTGTGCCTTCCGGGAGCCACCCCTTTGCAGTGTATAAGGCAGAATCAGGGCACACACATGAATCAAAAGAGACCAGCTGAAAATCTGGGTACTGTGCACATAGCTTGGGGACCAAACAAAGAGGTATCTTTACAAAGAGATTTCTTTCCTCTCCCAAAGGCGACCTCTTTCCTCTGCTGTTGCCATGGGGTGTCGGCCTTCCCGGGGTGGTCCTTGGCTCTGGGAGCAAGACTTCCACACTGAGGCCTCCTCCCCTCCCTTCTTCATCCTGCTGTCTGTGCTGATCAGTGCTGTGCTATGAAATCAGAGTTTGCAGAGGATCAACCCTTAAATGAAGGCTAACTTGAAAATGTTGTTAGTTTGAAATTTCAGGTGTTTATTACCCGATTCATTATAGCCAGGTCAGGTTCACTCATATAGTGACAGTCTCGTCTTATTAATAAAACCTCTCTAAATTCAGAATAACATACAGTAAAGCTTTCTTCTGTGCATATGTAACTACGTTATATTCCTTTTTTTTGTTTGTTTCTTGCTTTTTAAAAAGCATTAATTACTGTTCTACATTCTCCTCTACATGTAGATAACCAAAAAAAGAAAAAAATTGAGTTAACAATATTTTTGTAAAATCTTGACTGTTTAACCAGTGCCTTCATTTTAACTTAATGTACAAATAGCACCACAGAAATTAATTGGGGAAAATTCAATCTTTTCTTTAGCTTATAGATATTTAGGTTGGATTTTCATGAGATAATAATCCTTCAGCTAATAATTGGAAGGTCCGTAAACTACTGGCAAGTTATGCAGTTCAGGCAGCTGGCCTCACTCAGGCACGGGGACATCCTGAAGAGGACGTGTTTCATTATGAAGATGACGGGACGGGCATGCTGATAAAATACGGAACAGCAAAGACGAAGCAGTGCTGTCTCTGGACATTCCTGTTGTTCACTTGTCTTGCTTCTACCGAGGGCTGGGAGCAAAACCCCTCTTTAAGGACCCCCCTCCCTCCGAGGTCTCATCGCTACCCCCGGCACAACCAATTGCCACCTTTTTCAGCACCACCAGTTCTCTAATTTCCAACTTATAAAACACTTTCAGGCATTTAAAGCTAAGTATTCTAACTGTATCCATTTGTTGCAATTATTATCCTGCTTACCACTCACTTATGGTATCCTCAGCCATATCACTCTCGGGTTTATCTACCTTCAGCCCTGAACTTTGGCAGCTGGTGAAACGTTCCCTAGGACTTTCAGGCAGAACCCTGGCCTTCCTTCAGATTTCCCAGTTTCCCGGTCATATTTCTACTATGTCTCTCACCACACTCTGTCATGACAATGTGCTTTACCAAACTCCCGTCCTGTCCTCAGTCCAGCTGCCCACTCCATGGCCAGCAGGGCCTTGAGGGCTGGGAGCGGGTCTGGTCCTTGTCTCATTCTCCCTAACCCCCCAGCAGGCATGGGTGTGGTACACATTTGGGACTCAGTAAATACTGTCTTATAAAATAAATGACTAAACATGTAAATTTACTTACCACTTACATTTTACCGAAAAGTTTGACATAACACCAGGGTAAATGCCATAGCTCTTACTGAAACCGAGGACCAGCCCTGGTAACTGGTGGGGGGACCATGTCTCTTGTGCCATACCCACCTCGCCACTAAGAAGAGTCATTATTCTACATCAACTTATTCTCCCTGTCTTAATAAAAGGGCCTAAACTATGATAAGAAAGAGTTCAAAAAGATTAACAGCTCCACACAAGAGAAGTTTATTTCTCAATCAAAAAAATAAACTCCCCAGAATAGCTGCTCCCGGGCACCAACCCCTTTCCATCGGGCTCATTCAAGGCCTGCTCCCTTCCCTCTGCGGTTCCCCTGGAGAGCAGGGGGAAACGGAGGTGAAAGCGAAGTCTGCTCCTAAATGTCTCGTCCAGGAAATGCCACACTCTTGGGTTTATCCACCTTCAGCACTGACTGAACTTTGGCAGCTGGTGAACCGTTCCCTAGTACACAGGCTCTGCTCACGTTCCAGCCCTCACGGCCCTGCTGGCCAAGGTTTGGGCGACTGGACTGAGGAGAGACGAGCATTTGGTAAAACACATTATCACAACAGAGTGTGGTGAGAGACACAGCAGAAATATGACAGAAAACTGAAAATTGAAGAAAGGCCAGGAGTCTGCTTGAAAGTATTAGGAACTGATTCACCAGATTCCCAGAGGGCTGGACATGAGGACCATGGACAGCAGCTGCCTCCGGTGCAGCAGGGGAGGAAGGCAGGACAGGAGTGCAGCAGGGGAGGACGGCAGGACAGGGGTGCATCAGGGGAGGATGGCAGGACAGGGGTGCAGCAGGGGAGGATGGCGGGACAGGGGTGCAGCAGGGGAGGACGGCAGGACAGGGGTGCAGGCAGCCCTGGCCACCTTGCACCTGCACTTGCCAGGGAGAAGGCATTGTCTTAGACGGCTACTCCCCAACAGACTACACGGGACTCTGAGAGCCCATTGTTTTGTCTAATTATTGGCGAATTCAGTTTTATCAGAAATTAGAATATAGACCCCAAAATGGAATTGTATCTTGTACTAAGCAGGCAGGAGGAAGTGGCGACAAGAACGTTAGAAAACCTTGCAAGTTTATGCAAGACAAGCACCGACTTCTAGGTCTGCATCTAAGCACCGCAGGTGAAATGTTAGGACCTCAAAACCGTGTATGAAAGAGTCCAAACAGATGGTCACACTCCACAATGTGAACAGAAGAGTGAGCTGCTAAGGAGACCCAACTTCTGTTCACAACTAAGTAATTTTCTACAATAGAATTGCTGAGGTTTCTTATGTGACTAATTAGTCCACTGACAATGTCATACTACAGCTTAGAATATTAACACAGATACTTCTAATACTGAACAAAACACCCCTTTTACTCCAGTGATGGCCCTTTTAATGGACATGTAATTCCCTGTGACACAGTGGGAGGCCCTAACATTGTGAGCCCTGAATGGGAATCAAAGGTTGCCCTCAGGTAATGCCTTTGCTCAGAGTTGGAAGCACAGACATTCCAGGGCAGGCAGGCAAAACACCTTGTCCCACATTGTACCCAAGGGGACAGAGTAACAGCTTCCTCAAATCAGCTTTGAAGCTGCCAATAAACAAGAACACGTTTCATTTGCTTTTGTGCCTTTCTTCACTTTCATCTGTTGATGTGAAAAACCTCAGATGTGATTATTGAATATAAATGAAAATTTTAAAAACACTGATTTTTCACAATTTGAATTTAGTATCTGTACATAATAAAACTCTAAGATTAAATACCTTAAAACTTCAGGTGCATTGTGAATTTGAGAGATTTTTGTCTGAATAATGACAAGTTAAAAGAACGTGTAAATAGTCTCTAGACTGAGATATGTATTACACAATAGAGCCTCTCTTATTTCAAAAGAGCCTGTGAATATATTTTCCCAAAGGAATTTTAGAATGTTCTTAAATATCTGGAAAATATTCTTAACATCACAGTAGAATGACCCTCTAAATATAGTCAGGAATAAAGTGGGACATTTTTGCTGGAAGCATTCTGAGAGGACAATTGCATTGTACATGAGAGGGTGAAATGGGGTTTTCTCCTTCCCTAATCAGAGACTCAAACATGACTGTGCATCAGAAGCGCTCAGAGGCCTTTCAAAATGCAGGATTCTAGGCCCTGTTTCCAGAGTTTCTCATTTAGTACCTTTTGTGCAGAGCTTGAGAATCTGTCCTTTATTTCACAGCACATCAGGCCACATGCCTGTGGTTCACTGATGAGGATTTTAAAAGCTTTAGAATGGCGATCCTCAAAATGTACTGTGTGTGCAAACATCCCGTGATGGAAGGTCCACATGGTTAATGGGCCCCCAGGGGGCACAGCTGGTCCATGGACCACGCCTGGAGTAGTGAGGATGGACACTACTTAAGGACACAGGCCATGCTTGGGGGGTGCAGAAGTTAAGATAATTGTTTTGAAGACAAGAACTACTGTCCTGCAGTGTGCTGGGACACCAGCCAAGAGGTCACACACTCTAAATGATCATTTCCCTGGAAGGAATATTTGTAGGCGGAGGAAGTCCCATAGCAAAATGTTTTATCAGCAAATGTGGTTCTTATCTCTTTATAACAAATCTTTAAGCTCACTGTTCTGTGAAGTTCAGAGAAAACTCTGAGCCTGCATCCCACACCCTGACTGATACACTGACCTACTGCCGTCTCCTCCCCACCTTGCACATCCCAGATGGCTCTGGGAGGCTCCCTTCGTCTATTGCATAAGACCATGGACCACAGAGCCAGAGGGACTCAGTGCTGACACTTACAAGTGACCTTGTTCATGTTACATACATTTTCCAGGCCTTCCAAGTCTTACAGAGACAGCATCTCTTCAAAGGACTTGTGTTGCTGTATGGGTCTCATGGAAAAGCGATGTCATGGAGAATAAGCATGCTTATTGAAATTGTGTTTTAGATAAAGGTGACCATCTGCTCGCTCAGGCAAAATGGCCAG
Source organism: Galagoides demidoff (assembly GCA_963574575.1). Classification (NCBI taxonomy): domain Eukaryota; kingdom Metazoa; phylum Chordata; class Mammalia; order Primates; family Galagidae; genus Galagoides; species Galagoides demidoff. The sequence continues at coordinate 24,155 of CAUYQV010033533.1, read as the reverse complement.
CTTCTTTATTTGTGGTTGGTTTATATAGGGAATTTTGTACATGCACACAATACAGCAATGACCTCATTGATCCATTTAAACATCGTGATTAGCTTCCAATAATCCACTCAACATATAGGGGTTTTTGACATAACCCCTTGAACATAACCCAATTTAACATAACTTAATGGAGAACATGCTGTTAGCCATTACTTCTTTGTTCTTATGTGATGAAGCCTGAGGCTATGGAGGAACAAGGTAGATTGAATACCTTTCCTTGCTGGCCTTGCCATTCGGAGGCTGTTACTTCGGATCTTTAAACAAGGCATAAAGAAACTTCTTGGGCATACAAGAATTTGTGTGCAAACCTCTGCTCCCATGTAGGCCTTAAGTTGTGGGGGATTGCTGGAAACTTTTATAAGGAATTTTCAGGCTGGACTTCTCAAAAGCCTTTCACAAGCCCAAATTTCACCTGTGCCATTAGATCCCTGTATGCATTGGGTAAATTCCTCTTCTCTTGAAGTCCCCAAGCACATTTCCATTCCCGGACCCATCAGCAAGTGACCTTTGTTACTTACCACAGATCAGAAAAGGTTATTGATGGGTATCTGGCCAGTTTTCCAAAGGGCTTTTTTATTGGCCTTATAAAGTCAACCCTAATTCCTTACCTCAGTAAATGCTATTCCAGCTGAAGCCTTGGTCATGTTAGGCTCACAACCAACCTGGCCACATGGGATTCTGCCTCAGTTTCTTACAAGTACACCTACACAAAGTCTTTTCACTGCTCTCTCTCTCTCTCTCTCAAATGGCTTTTTGGCCAGAGGCATATAGGCGTTTTGCCTCTAGACTTGGGGGAATGTTGCATAGAACTCACAGCAGGCTGCACATGCTGGTGCTCTGCAAATGCTGGATATGACTCTGAAGGCCAGTGAAGAACAGAAGAAAGGAAAATGTTCAACTACTAACAGAAAATCCCATGTTGATGTCTAAGGAAAACAGACACTAAAGAGAAGGCAGGTGATGCCGTGTACCAAGGCTGCCATCTCCAGGGATGTGCCCATTTTAGTCCCCACAAGACAGCAAACAAGCAGCCAGCAACAGGTGGCCTTGCCCACCTCTCGGTCCTCCCGAGTGTTTGCCACACTAGAGCCAAACGGAAGGTGTCTGCCCCTTGAAGAACCCTCACTGACTCCCACAGGCAAGTCCTCAGGGTGTCTGCTCAGGCTGCCCTTCTGTCCACAACCCTCTTCCTCCATCCAGATCCCATCCCCATGCATCACTGTTCCCACCCGCCTAGGCACTGCTTCCTCTAGGTAGTCTTTGTGAACCCCTCCTTTCCCCAATCCAATACTCTTATACTTCAAGAATAGTTTCTCTGTTAATTTTCTGTGCTATGCCTGAAATCTCTTAAGAACAACAAAGGTGATTCTTTTTACTGTCTTGAGCAGTATCTAATCCCCAGCAGGCACAGAGCACCTGGCACACAGTTGGCACTTAATATATCAGTTGAAGAATACATATGAAGAACAGAAGGGTTCAAGTTGTAGTTGAACCCTTCACCCAGGGGGTGATTTACAGCATGCAAATATCTTCTCCCCCTCTGAAGGCTGTCTATTGGCTTTAGCTGTTGTACCTTTAACTGTGCGGAAGTTTTCTTAGCCTGATCATATCTCATTTATTTATTTCTGGTGTGGCTGCGATTGCCAAGGGTGTCTTCTTCACAAAATCTTTTCCAAGGCCAATTTTGTCAAGAGTTTTTCCCACACTTTCCTCTAGGATTTTTGTTGTTTTGTATCTTAAATTTAAATATTTTATCCAGTAAGAGTCAATTTTTCTTAGTGGTGAGAGGTGTGGGTCCATTTTCAGTCTTCTCCATGTAGTTGACCAACTCTCCCAGTGCCGTTTATTAAATTAGGATTCTTTTCCCAGTGTGTGTTTTTGTTTGGTTTATCAAAGATCAGATGGTGATACATGGCTGGGTTCAGCTCTAGGTTCTTTATTCTGTTGCTTAGATTTATGTCTCTATTTTTGTGCCATGCTATTTTTATCACTGTAGACTTACAGTATAATCTGAAGTCTTGTGACGAGATGCCTCCAGATATGTTTTTATTTCTAAAAGTTGCATTGGCTATTTCAGTTCTTTTCTGGTTCCAAATGAAACAAAGTACTATTTTTTCAACTTCTTTAAAATATGACATTGGTGTTTTGATGGGGATTGCTTTAAATCTCTAGATCACTTTGGGTAGTGTGGACACTTTAACAATGTTCGTTCTTTCCAATATAGTCCATACTCTTACAGGTATTAATTATTTTTTCTCTTTTTACTTTTACTTACAAGTGAAAACTAACTGATTAATTTGGACATAAATTCATGGAAATATAACAAATAGTAGAACCTACTCCTTGTGAGATGCTGTGTTTTCAAGGGGAGCAGGCCCCATCAGTTGGTCTAGAGAAACGGATAAAATGCAACCCTCATTCTGAGTGATACAGACAGATGGGACTGGAAATAATAATGCATCACATGACACAAAACAATAATGCATCACATGACTCGGGGCTAGAAACAATAGTGCATCACATGACACGGTGAAAGCCTAAGTTGACTTGTAGCTGCATCTCCCCTAGGCCATTTGGAAAAACAGCAAAAGATGGCAAAGCAAAACACTTTTCTCAGACGCAAGGGCCTTCCCTACCCTTGTTAAACAAGCTGGGATGGCAGGTGGGTCCTTTCCTCTAGGGGAGGGGAGGGTCCCAGGGCCCCACTCAGCCTCAAAGCCTCCCCCCCCCCAGCGGTGTCTGGGCCATTGTCTCTCCTGCCTCCTGGTTTGCCTGTTTCTAACCTGTGATCTTGCTCTGGGTTTGTTTCCTTACTATTTGGTCAGTCTCCCCTCCTTCCTGTCAGTGAATGAGCAAATGTCTGTTGAACTCTGTGACACAGTCGTGTGAGGATGGCGAGCCTGTGTCTTGTTCCCCAGAACCTGAGCTGCAGCAGGAGGGACACACCCTTCTCACGGGTTGGGAAGGGCCTTATCCTCACAAGATGAGGAATCGCTCCTGGGGCCACTCAGGTGGCCTTGGTTACTCTCCTCCCTCTAGTTCCTTTCTCACCTTAGAGTTCTGGGTGGCCTGGGGCTGGGTGGCCTCCCAGGAGGGCTGCAGGAGCATCTCCCTGCAAACAGCTAAACACCAACCCCTGGGCCCACCCTCCTCTTTCCTGCCTTGCTCAGGAGTGTTCACTGCCCACCAGCAAACCACGTAAATGACGCTCGGCGCTTTTATCCACTGTTCTGTTCAAGACATTTAACTTTGCTGAATCATTGAAAGACAAGCATACAAAACAAATATTAAAACAGCAAGGCCAGAAGAAAATTCAGACTTGGCCACGAGGTGGCAAGCTGTCCAAGGAATGGCCCAGGGCTCTCAGTCTGTGGAGAGATGTCACCCTATTGTGTCAATAGATTCAGTTACTCTCCTCAGGATGCCCCATTTCCAGCATTCTAGATAAAATCTGGTTCAATTATTCTATGTGCAATACCATTTCTGTTGGGTCTATTTTCCCATGAGCCTAAACTACAACAAAATAATGTATTTTCAATGAGCTGATAAAATAGGTGTATACATTTTACTCATCTAATTAAGGTCTAATTTAAATGTATGTGTAATACATGCCACAGTTTGAAAGTATCCTGTTCTTAAATACTTGTGAAGAAATTCTGCCTGTAATGACAACTCAGCACTGGAAGGAAACAAAGTGACAGCAAACTGGAAACCATTTTGCCCGACTCTAAAGAAGGAGACGAATGTGAACTCCGTTCCCAGATTTACCCACAATCCAAACCGGCCAGAAGCAGCACTCTGCAACAAAAATAAGAATGTTCCTCCCAAATATTCTTATACAAACTCCCCTCCTTCTAATAAAACCATGCAGACAAGTACTTCCCAATGTTTGCCATGCATGGGAGGCACCTGGGATCTGGGGTGTGGAGCAGGGCCAGGATCCCCCATTCCAGGTCACCCCCAGGTGGGGATTGCGCTGCTGAGAGACAGACACCATTTTAGGAACAAAGGCCCGGAGGGCACTTATCCCCAGGAAGTCATGGAGGAGAATGACCTTTGCCTGTAAGTAACTAGGTGTCTGCTGGCCTCTGGTAGAATCTGAAATATTTCATAATTACACTTTGACTTAAATTCTACTTAGCTGAGTTAAAATTTTTTTGTAAAAACAGCCATTTTCTGAAATTAATGTTATGTCTCCTCTTCAATGGAATGAAATTATAGTATTCTAGTGATATCTTTTTTTGCATAACAAAGACTCCCAAATCTTAGTGGCTTTCAAAAACAATAATTTCACTCTGTCTTAAAAGTTCATAAGCCAGGAGTGCAGGCAGGCACGGCTGAGATCACCCGGTGGTATTCAGCCGTTGTGAGGCTGGTCTAAAGGATCCCAGGTGGCCTCATGTGCACATCTGCAGAGCAGTGGCTGGGAGGCTGAAGTCACCTGCGTCTCCCCTCGCTCTGCATTTTCAGGACCTCACTGGTCAGTCTTTTTATCAGGGCAGCTGGACACCTTACATGCTGGACTGGATTCCAGGACTGAGGGGGAAGCTGCCAACCCTCCTGTGGGCTGTGGACAGGACTGGAATGCTGTCCGTTTCATCATATTTCATTAGCCAAGGCCATCATAGAGCAGGTAAGGTCCAGGGAAAGGGAAATGGACTCCTCCTCTCAACAGGAGGGTCAAGGAGTGTACCGCCATCCTGAACCTTACACTGTCAGCCAACAGAGACAGTAAACCAACTTCTTGGAACCAGTGCCTGTGTGTGTCCTAGGGCGGAGGGTTAGGGAGAGCGGGAGTGTTTCTATCAATTTTTCCCTTTTAAAATTGGCCATTTAAATTGAGTGTGGTCCAATCTCTCCTCCTCTCATTTTACTATTGTTTTCAATAACATCCAACACATTTCTGTTTGTCAATATGTTTGTTCCTATTGAGAAATGTTCTCATATATAGCATCCTGGGCCTTAGATTTCCTAGGCCTTCAGGTTTTCCCATTTATTGAATTAAGAGTAAGAATTTACATGATTCCTAAGTCTCCTTAGAACTCCATGATTCAAAGGTATTTATTCTGTTATCTCTTATATGATAAACTTGTTATTTTTTAATATATCTAATATCTGAGAACCGTACCAAACCAAGCAATAAAGTGCATATGTACATGCACATGTATATACCTATTATTAGCTGTTTATGTCCTAACTCCCTACCTCCTATTTATTTCCAGCAAGTTCTTTAAGAGCTTCTACATAATTTAACTACCACTTATTTAAAGATTCAGCACTTTAATTATAGATATCCTCCCTCTTTGAAAAATCCTTCAGCTGTTTAGAGAAAGCTTATAACTCATGCAAGCTTATAATTCATGTAAGATTAGTTAACACTTAACTAGACTATTTCCAGTTCAAATTATTATTTTAAATCTTTTAATCTATTGACATTTTCTGTTAACACTCTCTTATGACCATAATTTCCCAAAAGTCAGAACAATAGAAAACAGCACCCGCCTCCCACCTCTAGCCCAGTCTAAAAATGGGAGACAGCGAATTTGTGGGTGGGTCCCCGAGACCTCGGGTCAGAGATGAAGAGCAGGCTTCACATTATCATTAAAATGTCACCAGCACTTCTAAAAGTGGTTTTAAAACTGCTGGTACTTACTGATGTCAAAGAAACAAAAAATCTTATTTAACAGTTTGAAAAAGAAGAGTGTGGGGATGAGGAGGAGAGGAAGTGTTAGACACGCCGCAGGCCGGCAAGGGGGAGACACCAACCGAGGATGAAGCAAGATGAGAGAAAGATGCTCGCAGAAAGAAGGAGCAGGTAACGAGGGGGGCGGGGCTCCGTGGCCAAGGCCAGGTAGAGGCTAGGGTGACCCCCAGGCAATGAAGAGCAGGCCCGCAGCCACAGCCCCAGCCCAGCGTCTCGGAGCAGCCAAAAGCATAATCCATCCTTTTACAATGTAAAATGGAATCACACACAGAGACCCCAGGGATACACACACAGGGTTCAATATACATGGTCTGATCCCAATACTTGTGAAATGCCTGCTATGGGTGAGTTGTGTTTCTCCAAAATTCCTATATTGAAGCCCTAACCCTCAGACCTCAGAATGTGACGACATTTGGAGATGAGGCCTTCAAAGAGGTAATGAAAAGCCAGGCTTGGTGCTCAAGCCTGTGATCCCAGCACTTTGGGAGCCTGAGGTGGGAGAATCACTTGCAGCCAGGAGTTAGAGACCAGCCTGAGAGACACAGCAAGACGTTCACCTGTAGTCTCAGCTACTCTGGAGGCTGAGACAGGAGGATCACTTGAGCCAGGAGTTTCAGACTGCAGTAAGCTAATGATAGCCTAGGTGTCAGACAGAGACCCTGTCTCTAAGAAAAAAAAGAGTAGGGAAGTTAAAATGAGGTCATTATTAGTGTGGCCTGATCCACTGGGATTCGTGGCCTTACAAGAAGAGGAAATCAAGGAACATAGGAGAGAAGAGAGACCACAGATGCACACACAGAGACACCAGGGACACACCCATAGAGACACCAGGGGTGCACACACAGAGACACCAGGGACACACACACACAGAGACCCAGGGACACACACAGAGACCCCAGGGTCGCACACACAGAGACACCAGAGATGCACACACAGAGACACCAGGGACGCACACACAGAGACACCAGGGACACACACAGAGAGACCCCAGGGACATACCCACAGAGACACCAGGGACACACACACACACAGACCCAGGGATACACACACAGAGACACCAGGGACACACACACAGAGACCCCAGGGTCGCACACACAGAGACCCCAGGGACACACACACAGGGGAATGAGCGTGTGGAGAACACAGTGTGAAGGTGGCCATCTGTAAGTCAGAGACACCTGCTGACACTTTGCTCCTAGGCCTCTCTCCAGTCTCCAGAATTGCAAGAAAAGGAATTTCTATGGCTTAAGCCACCCAGGCTGTGGCATTTTGCCAGGGCATCTCCAGGGCACTAATGTTGCACCTTCACACAATTCGAAGATAATGAGTTTGAATCACAGGTCCACCACATGCTAATATGTCCTTTGAGGCAGATTATTTCAAATAAACTATTTTAGATTTTAGAATAGTATTAGATTTAAAGAAAAGATGCAAAGACAATATAGAGGGTTCCTATAAACCCTATACCCAGTGCTCCTTACGTTGGTCTGGTCTATTAAAAAGAGTCTTGTCACAATTAATGAACCAATACTGATTCATTAATTACTGTTAAAGTTCATGCTTTATTTGAACTTTCTTAATTTTTACCTAACTCTGTTTTCTATTCCACATCCCCTCCAGACACCACCTGACGATGATTCTCCCTGTCTCCTTAGCCTCCTCTTCGCTGGGGCAGCCTCCTCGACGTGCCTTGTTTGATGACCTACACAGTTTTGAGGAGCATTGACCGGGCATTTTGCAGAATGTCCTTCTTTGGGATTTGTTGCGTGTTTTCCTCAGGTTAGACTTGTGTTATGAGCTTTGGGGAGAAAGACCACCTGGGTAAAGGGTAATTCTCACCTCACCACATGGCATCGAGGCCCCATGCCATCAACATGGTTTATCATTGTTGATGTTGACCTTGCTCACGGGCGAGGGTAGCTTTCTCCACCATGACATGAGTCCTTTCCCCCTTTCCATATAGTAAGCCAAGATTTTAATCCCCAAACCTTAGTTTCTTCCTGTCACAAAATATGGCTAAAACTAACTCAAGAAGTTTTGGGAGCAATCACACAAAATGATATGAGCTGCTGGTTTTCAAGGCTCCTATGGAATTAGGAGGAGGGGTCAGAAGCAGGGTGACTTCACACACAATAACGTTTACCACTCTTAGCAAGAGTCAGCCACTTTTCTTAAGTAAATGTTCCCTGCATTGTTTCAGGCCTTTATTTGATTAGTGGAGAGCTGGAAAAGTTCAAGTTGACCAGCGCTCTCACTGCTTTTAGGAAGGAAAGGATTTTTGAGGTTTTTTGCTCTGCCTTTTCTAGGGATAGACACGAGTCTCATATTTAATTGCACATTCTTAATTTCTAAAATTTTCTTACAGAAGAGCCAAAAACATTGATAAGCTGAAGACCCCACATAAATTTATCTTTCCTTGGTACCAAGCAACTATTTTAAGTTCTTGAGAAATATAACTCATTTAATCTTCACTACAATCTCACAAGGAAGGTCCTAACAAAACTTTACCTAGAAGTATAGTTAAGCTTGGAGGAGTTACTAAGAGCCCTTAAATCTTATAACTTTTTAGTAAATTAATATCCCAAGGTACACGGATGGAAATATGACTCAGACACGCTGCCACTAGAGACCCTGCAGGTGACCACTACTACATTTAAAGTTGGGGGCAGGAGCTTTCTGTTATTGTAACAGCAGTCTCGGGGGCCCAGGCCCATCATCTAGTTTCTGCAGTCAGGTTTTGGGTATTTTCTAAAGTTAAGTTCATTTCTTCCTCTCAGCCTATTCCCAGTTAGACTGAATGATTTTTCCTTTGAAACTAGACAAGATTTCCTTAGCATGAAGCTGCTTCTTTTTTTTTATTCTAAGTATGTATTAAAGTTTATCAGGTTCACAAATTATCTTTCAGCAATCCTAATGAAACAATATTTACTTAATGACCTTTCAGTACTATTATTGTCTATTTTTTATTGAAACACTATTAAGATGAAAATAAAAGCATAGAAGTTTCACAGTCCGATATCCAGTCGATATATTGCTGTTTTAGACTATATAAATTATAATTCAAAAGAAGATCTAAAAATTTAGGCAAAAGACTGAATTTCCATGAAAGAACTAAAGCAAGCACCAAATTTTAAAGTTTATGCTAAAAGCACAATTTGGTGTTCAGAGAATGGAAAGATGGGGGTGGTAAAAATAGAGCAGGGGAGACCAGGAATGCGCCCCGAAAATACAAGGAACAATTTGTAGCTGGCGAGGTGGGGCAAGGGTGCTCCGGAATCTCTCTGAGCACCGGGAAGGGCAAAAGTGGCAATATGTGATATTTTCTATATTTTTCCAGAAAAGATTTATTATTGTGGACTGAAGAGGAAGCTGGGTCAGCGGGAAGCCCGATGATTAGAATGAACTTACCATGTTTATTGAGACACGGAAGCATAATTTGTGTGTTGAAGAGGAGGCAGTGGAGAAAAGGTGACGGACTTTACAGGTGAACCAAAGGATTCTTTCATCACTAGGAAATGAGGTCTCTGGTTTCTCAGCCCCAAGCCATTACTTTTTTCTAATTGCCCTCTCTGTGAATGCATTCTCTCTCTCTCCTCTCTCTCTCTCTCTCTCTCCATCTCTCTTTCTCTCTCTCTCTCTCCATCTCTCTTTCTCTCTCTTTCTCTCTCTCTCTCTCTCTCCATCTCTCTCTTTCTCTCCCCCTCCCTTCCTCCCTCTCTCTCTTTTCTGAATTTTGTTATCCTTAATAGGTGCAATCTTCAAGCAAGATTTGTGACTTACCCAGGAGTTAGGAGTGCCAGACTGTCCCAGTCATTAAGTTCATCCTAAGGATTCCTTGGAGAGGGTGGAAGAGCAAGCATCACAGTGGTAGATTACAATGCGTCTGACGCCTGGCCAGCTTCATAATTCCTACCGTTTCTGTCATTGACACAAAGGACACCTGATCAATCTGTGCTTCTTATTTTATTCTGATATGTTATACTCTAAAACCAGTGCTTTATTTAAAGAAAGTAGAAAAAATGTGTATGTTAAGGCTCCTTTTCATAGAATTCTAGTGCACAGATTGAATGCTGCCCGGTCATCAAGTTCATGTTAGACTTCTCAGAGAGGGAGGCGTGGAGTCCTGTGATGTCCCACTCTCAGTGACCGTGGCAGTGAACTAGAGTCCCCTGGAAATTTGCACTTGGATAGAAAGCATAACTCCCATTTTCCCAGTAGGATAATAAAAACACATGAAATAAGTTAAGGAATCATTAGAAAGAAATAGATATCTGAACAATTAAAATGAGCCCAAAAATGGACTTAAATTTTGAATGCCACTGGGACACCAAAATAAGATTTCCAATTTCAGTGTCCAATGTTAGTGCCCAGAATCTCTTTTTCTAGTTTACATTAGCTTTATTTTATTATGCTTTTCCTTTAGTATAAAAGTACTAGAAAAACTCAGAAAAACACAAAGAACAAAGTGCCCATAATCACTCTATACATTATTTTTTCCATGCATAAAATATGCTTTAAAAAATTCTGCACATGTGACCTGACATTAAATCATCCTCGGCGTTTTCCTGGCCGCATATCAGACATCATATGAAGTGTTCCATTTCACTTACTTATCCAGATTGCTCCCAATTTTTCCCTAGTGCAATAAACATCCTTGTATCTGCTTCTTTCAATGTATATAAAATTTCATTTTAAAGAGTAATGCTGACTGAGAACTATACCATGAAAATTATAATCCCCCTCATTTTCACTATATTCAAATAAAAAATATAATTAAAATTATGCCCATCACCTCCACCTCTCCCATCAGGTATTTGATGGTACCTGATAACTGGTAAACTGCCTTAACAGGGATCTCATTTACACTAATTACCAAAATCCAATAAGGTTGAAATTTATTGTCCTGTTCAGCGAATCATAATCTGGCAGCTCTTGCTAGCAAGGTAGGCGTTTGTGCCTGGCTGTTAACAGATTGTCTGAAAAAGCATTTTTCTGATTACTTTCTAATGAACTTATGAGACAATATTATAAGAAAAACATCACTGAATTTCTCTATTGAAGAAAGTTCAGGCACGTTTTATGTGTGGATTTCTCACATAGAAAAAGAAAACTCTTTCAACTGATACATGTATATTACGGGAAAATCGTGTACTTTAGAGAACTAAACGTAGGCAACTGTCTGAGCCCAGCGTTTCCCTGGTGACGTCCACCCGAGACAGACGTGGTGCTGAGGGGACGCTGCACCTGTTTGGCAGGGATTGTGCTCTTTAATTTTTCATCTCATCACCAATCTAGACTTTCCATTTTGAACTTGCCAGATCTCATCTTTTTATTTATATTTACAATACAATGACCAGTATTGAATTGTGTTCAACTTCAGGGCAAGAATAACCAGGAAAGAAAGTGGTGACTCCCCGTGGGACTGAGTCATTTCTTAGAAAAATGATGATAAAACATAGTGTGACTTCAGCTTATTCTTGTGTCAGGAGCTGATGTGCATGATTTTAATTATATTTATATTTGTTTATAATAAAAATGAAGGAATTATAGTTTTCACAATCTAGTTCTTGCTGAGGTTTACTCTTTAAAATGAAATTCCATTTTCAAGCCGGGAAAATTTAATTACAAAAACATGTCAAGAATATAGACAGGCAGATCCTAATCTAGGCTGCTTCAGCTCAGTGACATCCTGTCACCCCAACAGAACTTCCATGTGGTTACAGTAGCTTCGTGGTTCATTTGTGTCATTTTTAATAAACAATCACATTTTTATTTAATTTTTTTTAAGTTTCCACATATTGAATAACCAAATTTGGTCTAGTTTTTTGATACCAAGATCAATACAAAGATAACATTTTTCTACCAGAAAGAGTCACTGTAGTCACATAGTCCAGGGCAAGACCCGTGAGCACGCAACCTGGCATTCATGTTCCCAAACTCTAAGGACCGTGCTCATCACAGCTACGAGTGTAAATGGGTATTTTTCATTTGTTGGTGCTTCCTAGTTTCGATAAATAACACGTAAACACGGTACAAAATGCAGAAGGCACAAGAGAGAGTGCAAAGAGGAAAGGAAATCTGACCCTTTTAAATACAGTCAGGCATTGCTTATCTGCCATCGATGGGGAGCCATTCTGAGAAACGCAGTGTTGGGTGATTTTGTCCTCGTGTGAACACCACGGCCTGCACTTACCCAACCCAGAGGGTGCAGCCTGCGGCACACTGGGGCTGCGTGGGATAAGGTATAAACCTGGACCGCACGGCACTGAATGGAATACTGCAGGCAGTTGCAACACGAAGGTAGGCATTTATGTAGTTAAACATTTCTAAACATTGGCTCTGTGCCCCGTAGCACAGTGGTTACATACAGTGCCAGCCACATGCATAGAACATGGTGGGTTTGAGCTAAACAACAATGACAGTTGCAACAAGAAAATAGCCGGGCATTGCAGTGGGTACTTGTAGTCCCAGCTATGTGGGAAGCTGAGGCAAGAGAATCCCTTAAGCCCAAGAGTTTGAGATTGCTGTGAGCTGTGACGTCATGGCACTCTACCGAGGGTAACATAGTGAGAATCTATCTCAAAAAAAAAAAAATTTAAACATAGAAAGATACAGTAAATTGTGGCAAGTATAGGACATGATTTACATTGGATAGCTAGAGAAAAAAAATATGATATCACACCCAGGATCTTGGTTTTATGAGGTTTTTATAAATCCTTTCATTGTCTTCATCTTATCAGACATGCTCCAAATTACACAGTGAATCACTGGCCAAAGAAAATCAGTTTATAAATATCAATAATAGAAATTTATTTCTATGAACTACTGGTTACCTCACAATCATTTAAATTAGTCTTGTGGATTCCTGCCACCACCCTCTCATATATCTAGAGATGCAAGATTGGGAGAAATTCACTCCAAGATAGCAAACTTATCCCAAAGCAAAACCTATAGTTTTCCTGCTCTTAATGAGCTAATTTATATACAGTCATATCCCAGCTATCTAAAACTGGCTTCAGTCCCTGATGCCCATCTCTCTCATTATAAATGTTCCAACTTATCACAAATCATTCAGTATTGCTCACGCCTTTGAGGCTTGGCTGTACCAGGGAAGGAGAAAGGTCATGGCACAGTTCTTCCAGAATGGTAATTAATAAGAAGCAGCATTTACACAGGACTTTACATCATCAAAGGGCTTTGCAAACACTAATTAACCCGAAAACCTCTTAAAGGAAGTGAGTAGGGATTAGCATTTGTTTTATGAATGGACACTGACTTGCATATAACTGTGATTACACATGGTCTAAAGGGGTTGCCCACAAGTAATGTAATGTATTTTCCCATTACATTTCAAATGATTCCAGAGCAAGTCTTCTCAGCCTCAGGCCTCTTGGCATTTTGGCTAATTGTTGGGGGGCCATTCTGCTCGCTGTAGGGTACTTAACAATATCCCTGGGCTCTGCTCACTGGGTACCAGCAGCACCACTGCAGCCTTGGCAAATAAAGAGTCCAGATGTTCTCTTCTGGACGGGGCAAAAATCACCCCTGGTTGTGAACCATTGTCCATAAGGAAGAACATGCATGTAATCTTAGCATTCCAGGAGGCTGAGGTGGGAGGACTGACTGAGCTCAGGAGTTAGAGAACGCCTGAGCAAGAGTGAAGCCCCACCCCTAAAAATAGCTGGGTGTGGTGGTGGGCGGCTGTAGTCCCACCTACTCAGGAGGCTGAGGCAAGAGGATCAGTTGAGCCCAAGAGTTTCAGGTTGCTGTGAGCTGTGATGCCCCATCACTCTACCCAGGGAACGAAATGAGACTGTCTCAAAAAAATAAAAATAAAGGGAGGACAAGAAAGATTGGCAGTGCCTGTTGCCAAGTTTTCCCTTACAAATACTTCTCTGCATGTCTCTTCTTTTATTACTGTGCGTCACAGCATGTCCACAGCATCTCCACACCTGTCATTGTTCCTTCTAACACCATGGACAGGTACAGAAGTGACGATAGGGCTCAGCAGTCCGAGCACCAGGCTAATGCACACACATGCACATATAGTTAGTCTTCAAAACAACTCTATAAAACAGATACCATTATTATGCTGTTTTATAGAAGCAGCAGTAAAGGCATGGAAAATTTGCATAACTTGCCCAAGTAGAGAAACCAGATTTCAAGCCCAGACTGATGGTTTCTAGAGTCTTGTGAGTATTTTTTTTTTTTTAGGCAGAGAGATTTTCAGCAGTGGATGGTTAATTTCATATGTGCCCTTACTAAATTTCTAAGAAAACGATAGCAGTACTATGAATTTTTTTTACAAAAGGAAAGTTTCATAAAGAAATGGGGAGAGGCAAGTCCGTGCAGGTGTCAAGTCTGACTCCAGAGGCGAGACCTACTCTGGAATCATCTGAAATGTGATAGAAAAATACATTACATTACTGGTGGGCAACCCCTTTAGACCATGTGTAAAGACAGACGGAGTTATTCATAACTTCAAAGAGCTAAACTAAAAAATAATAGTAGATAAATAAAGAGGCAGAAAAATGCAAAATAATTCTACATTCAGAGGCGGTAAGGAAAAAGACTAAGGTGTCGTGACTAGCCAATTGGGGTAGTTTTGGTGAATAAAAATGGCTTGTGATCTATGACTTTAGAGATGAATAAAATTTGGACATTTGAAGATTGTTGTGGCACATGCTCTGAGAGGGCATTTCAGATAAAAGAAATAGGATAGTCATGAAATTTGAAAGGGCAAAGTGTAATCAGTTTGGCTGGAGTTTGCTAAACAAAGAGAGAAAAAAATGAAAAATTAGTTTGAAGTCAGATTACAGGTGAATTACAGTCAATTTGGATTCCTTCCAGTAGGCATCCCAGGAAGGAGAAACGGGAAGGATTCTCCGCGCCTCCAGTGCACTGAGCACTGCTGAGCTTCTCAGAGAGGAGAGCGCGGGCAGAAGCCTGTTACTCATCAGTTGCTGTGTTCCCTCCTGACGCTCACTGAGGACGCATCTGCTTCCCTGATCTCACGTTTGGGCAACCTTTCGTTTCTTGCAGCCATAGGATCCAGGACAACTTGGTTCTGTAAAAATAAACAGGGAGAGGAATGACAGCCTCTGGGCTGGGGGACAGGGATAGTGGCAGGGAGACTGCTAAGTCTGCAGCACGAGTGACACTTCTATGACGTAATGTGATCATGGGAGTGACATTCCGACGCCTCTTCATCTTCTGATGATAAGCAGAAAAGCACAGGTCCTGCCCACAACCAAGAGGAGAGGATTCTACTAGCGCGTGAGCACCAGCCGCAGTGACGTGGGACCACTTTAAACGTGCCCACTACCTCTGTCTTCTGACCCCTGCTGGCAACACTCCTTCCCAAGACTTAGCAAAATACAAAACTCATCAGCTACACCAGGCTCAGATTCCTGCTGTAAACTGTTAAGTGCAGCTCTCCGTCTGTGCACCTAACAGGGGAGAGATTTGGTCTTCCCCTGACATATCCAACGTGCAATGGTGGGACAGACACAGCTGAGAGCTGCAGACATTTCCCCTTGCAAGGGGGTGGAGGGAATGGAAGGTAAAATGGCATTTCTGAATCTAGCCAAACAAAGGTCAGCATTCCTTGACAGCTTTCAAAGCATGGGCATCATTCTCTGTGCCTGTGAGTCCCACGCTCTGACTCAGGGGTGGATCATCCCAGTCGTCCTTTCTTCAGGAAAGGAAGCAAATGCTTGAAGCTGAGTAGCTCTCGGAAACTTCTTCCTGCCGGGAGAATTCTGCTCCTCCCTCAACCTCCATGCACTTTATTGCTTCCTGTTCCTGTCAGTCCAAACTGGCTGTTTCTGCTGAAATAATTTTCTAGTTTGTTTTTTTTTTTTTTTTTTAATTTTTTGACACAGAGTCTCACTCTGTCCCAGTATCACCCTGGGTAGAGCACCAGGGCATCGTAGCTCACAGCAACCTCAAACCCTTCAAGTGATCATCTTGCCTCAACCTCCCAAGTAGCTGGGACTACTGGCACCTGTGACAACACCTGGCTAGTTTCTCTATTCTTAGTAAAGATGGGGTCTTACTCTTGCTCAGGCTGATCTAGAACTCCTGAGCTCAAGCGTTCCACCTGCCTGGCTACTCCTGAGGATTTCAGTGGAGTTCCCTTCATTAGACAAAAGCCACACCAGGGATCTTTGCAATGTCAGTGAGCATTTCCTCCCTTCACCCCCTGCTGAGATGGGGTGGACAAAACATTCCACCTTCCTGCAGTCCCTCTAGGTTGACTGGGAGGATCTGAAAGAGCACTTTGAGAAACTAAATCGTCTGATCTTAGGTATAGCCAGGTTAGAACAAAGTTCGGATAATCACATCTTCAGCTATTTTCTACATCCTACACTGTTTGGAAACAATTTCTTAATTTCATCAGCTTTTGCTTTCTGGAGATATGAAGAATTTTCAGAATCATCCATTGCTGGTTCTTTTTTGCTTAGCAGACAAAGCCAGATTTGTTTAACTCCTTCCACATTTTATTATACTTTAAGCAACAAGGAACCAGGTGGCATCGGTAACACTTGCCTCAGAAATCTCTCCATTTGTGTAACAAAGTTCATCACCTACAAGTTCTTCTTTTTAGGAGACAATTTCTCTAAGCTTTTGCCACTAAGTAACACTGATGCCCTTTCCCAGCTTCTGGTAATACAGTCCTCACTCAGAAGATCTCATCAGCGTGACGCTGAAATCCAGACTGCTCCCAACAGTCTGCTCTGGGATTCAAGCTGCTTCTATTACACACTTCAGATTTCTTACCAGCTCTGACCATGACCCATTTCCAAAGTCATTTTGTATGTGTTTGTTAAGAAGCACCCACTTCTGGAACCCAAACTCCGTGTTAGCTCTCCGCTGCTGCTGTTCATCTGAAGGACGGAACCATTCCTGCATAGTCCCACAGTTGCTGCCGGAACTCAGTCCCTAAAGGCTGTGACACCTATTTTTTTCAAAGATAATATAAGGGGAGAGAGAGCTGTTCCCAGCTGAGTCGCCAGACTACATCAAGACACTCCTGCTATCTCCAGTCTAAACACCTGACCACAATTAAAATGGCTGTTTCATACCACCACTAAGCTTTGGGTTGACCTGCTATACAAAAATAGTGACTATAATATATAAGGCCAATTTTCCTTTTGTTAACAAGTAAATTCAATTTAGTTCTCATTAAATAAGTTATAAAAGTAGCCATGATTTGTTGGCAGAAATTTTAAAATTGCATATTGGATCCTATTTAGGACACTATTATACATTAAAATATTTGCTAAAAATGTAAGTTTCATCATGAATATATTTAGAAATACTTTAATTTGCTGATTTTTAAATTTTGAAAATTATACTTCAAAAAAAGACAAGTAGATTGCTTTTTGAAAATGGTCATGATTTTTCAAGTGCTAGACAGAGAGAATGGAGCTTTTTAAAGGTGCAGCTCTACAAAGAAATACATTGAGCCTATGACAAGTGTTCGATTACTAATAAGTAAAAGACAAATTGGGTGTAATTCTTGATATAGTTTCTCTTTTGTTCAACATTGTTTTTAAAGCTATTAGGAAACACTTCAGATGCTACGTAAGAATTTTGATCAGGTGAATCCAAGTTATTAATCTGGTAACAATCATCTTGATGGTCTTTATAATATTACTATGTATATGCTTTCCATTAACTTGTATCTTAGTTAATACACCTTGTTTTCATTCTTTTATTACAGATATATTATGAGACAAATTAAGTCATGTGTAACTAAGAAAAAAATTCAGAACTCAATTGAGTGAACAAATGACTCAGTAAATGAGTAACAAGGCCACTTGACAGACACAGCTATCATAAGAGTTCACTTAATTTCCCATCAGAGTAAGAACATTTCAAATTTCTCCTTTTCTTTTTTTTTTTTTTTTTTGAGACAGAGTCTTACTTTGTTGCCCTAGGTAGAGTGCCATGGCGTCAAAACTTATAGCAACTTCAAACTCTTGGGCTCAAGCCATCCTTTTGCCTCAGCCTCCTGAGTAGCTGGGACTACAGGCACCCGCCACAATGCCTGGGCTAGTTTTAGAGACAGGCTCTCAACCTTGCTCAATTTGGTCTCGAACTCTTGAGCTCAAGCAGTCCACATGTCTCAGCATCCCGGAGAGCTAGGATTACAGGCGCAAGTCACCATGCCCAGCTTTCAAATTTCTCCATCTTAGATGAGACATTAGTTGTTTTATTTATCAGTTCATATAAAAAGACAAAGATATTAAACCAGTTACTAACTCTAGTCAGCAGTTTCAACCTATGGGTCGCAACCCACAGGACCTGTATTAAAAGGCCACGGCATTAGGAAGGTTGAAAACCACTGCTCTATTTTTTTTTTTGGCCGGGGCTAGGTTTGAACCCACTACCTCCAGCATATGCGGCCAGCACACTACTCCTTTGAGCCACAGGTGCCGCCCAGAGAACCACTGCTCTAGATGGAAACATCTCTATAAATTCTGAGGTCCCCAAACTACTGGTTGAAAAATGATGCTCTACCCTAAGGCCAGCACATTCTAGATTGCCTGTTGTCACCGCTAAATTACATGACTCACAGCACTGTCTACAGCTATTACCAACACCAACATTCCAGCAGAAAGGAAATATTTTATAGAATGGAATTCAGGAAAACATTAGCAAAGTGACTCTGACTTGTCTTTTGGGACTTTAGTCTCAGAACACCCCCCTCCCCCACACACACTCCTAAATTCTTGCTCCAATACTTTTAGAAGCCATAAGCATGCCCCTTCCTCACCTGAATTCTATAAAGCATGAATTTAGGTCATGCACGGTGCAGAATGAGAGTTTTGCACTTAAGTACTATAATATGCAATTTTTAAAGGATTGAAAACCTGTATCATTCACTGAATTGAATTTCCTTTCATTTCTTGAAAAGGTGCACCTTGCATTTAACAGTGGCTGCCAGATATATATTCCTTAATCAGCAAGCAGGAAAATCCAGGAAACAGTACTCTTCAGTATGACTATTAGGAGCTTTATTTTATCATCATTAATTCACTCTGAGTAAAAAATTTTTAACTAGATTCTGAGGAATTTGTGAATTTTGTTTCATATAAGTATCCCATAACAGAAAACATAACACTGATATAAAAACAACACGTGCTATCATTTAACAACACTCTGTCAGAGTTATGTTAGGGCTTGGGTTTTAATCATATCCATACAGAGTCTCTCTACAAGATGGGGCTTACACAGGTCATGTGACTGAAGTCTGTACACGGTATTGTGGGGGAAATAGCATGATGGTCTCTATCTTGAAGATACGTTTTTATGGAGTAGCTTGTTCATACATATGTTAATGCTCTAGATTAATAAAAGCAATGAATCCATGGACAATACCTTCATTTAAAAGGAATACAAGAATCTCATATATGCAAAGCAAAGGTTCACGGAGATGAAAAGCTGCTCCTGGGTCCATAGTGGTGATTCCCTCCCCTCCTGTAGTTTCCTTCACCAAGCTGCCCACTCAGGCCCATCTACCAACCCTACCACAGATACTAGTTCAAGATCTCACCGTGAAAAGAGAAGGTGCACCAATAAGTGAACTGATGGCTCCCAGTAAAGGGCTCTCGGGTGCACCAGAGTGCTGAAGTTGGAAAGGACCTATGGGACTCAGAGAGGAGAAGGCCACTTGGAAATGCTGGACACTCAGGAGGGTGTAGGACCTCTCTGTCCCACTAAACGACCATGGACCAAGAGGCTCTGTGGCCTCTTACAGGGTCAGCTCTAGAAAGAGTGACCTCAGCATGAAGGCAGCTGAAGAAACTCCAACCCTGAAGTCACAATATGCAGACCAAACTACCTTAAATATTTTATGAAATTTATTATATTTTGTCATCAAACTCATCAATTACTCCTGCTCTGGGTTTGGGTTTCCAATAACACAGAGATGTTTTCTCTTTATATCTAGATCTGAGTTCTAGAAGATCATTTCTGAGTCTTTCTGATTCTAAAATGTTACTCCCTCACATCTTATATATTTATCAATCTTGTAGCTTGTTTTGAGATCATATCAGATTACAGTTACCTATTACAGTTTTCTTCTGCTTAAGGGAGATTTTTTGTATGAGTTCATTTTCTGTGAAAACATTATTCTTCCAATTATTTTCTTTGTGACGTATTTGTATGTTTAACCCCACTACTTCCTGTTGCTCACAGTTAGGTGAACTTGGCTTCTGTGAATGTAGTTAGCTGTGTCTTTTCCAGTATCACAGAACTCCCAGTTCTACAGCTTTTCAAAACTGTGGTGATTTGCTTTCTTAAGTTTGGACTGGTCCCCTATCTACCCTTATAAGACCTTTCATTTCCTTTGCTCTGACATCTCTATTTGGCTCACTTTTTATTCCACTCCCACCACTTTACCTTCAGTATGGGGTCCTGTCCTGAAGGGATGGGTGGTGGCTGGCTCTGAGATTCACAGGAGCTGGGCTGCGCTGCCCCTGCAGATGCGGCTGGGGCTCTGCTCCTCACCTGCTCCCGGGCTGGACAAGGCCAGTTGCAGTTTCAGTTGCTGCTTTGCCTTCCCCACTGTGCTTTTCAGTAAATGCCTGCTGAAGACAGGATTTGTTGGTTTTTCTCAAGACCCTCTGAGACCTACACGGTCCTCACCAGTACTGACACCATGCAAGTCTTAACAGCTCTCATCTATTTGTTCTCATCTACTGTGTGTTTGGCTTTGGGGGAAACCACATCACCCATTCTATTTCTATTGCAAATGTTGTCTATGGACTGTTGGTTGCCACTTACTCTGTTTAGTTTTATGTGGGAACTCCCAGAGCTTCAAAAACTGTGTTGCCGGGGCCACCATTGTCGTAAAATCCCCAAAGCCACTGGTGCTTTTTTTTGAAGCATTATCACATTTAAGAAGCCTTCTATTTTGATTTTACTTATTTTATTTATTTATTTATTTATTTATTTAGAGACAGAGTCTTACTTTGTCACCCTTGGTAGAGTGCTGTGGCATCACAGCTCACAGCAACCTCCAGTTTCTGGGCTTAAGCGATTCTCTTGCCTCAGCCTCCCAAGTAGCCGGCACCTGCCACAACACCCGGCTATTTTTTTATAGTAGTTTGGCCAGGGCTGGGTTCAAATCCGCCTCAGTATATGGGGCTGGTGCCCTACCCACTGAGCCACAGGCGCCATCCTACTTAGTTTTATTTTTATCTCTTTAAAAGAATGCTGTTGAATTTCATAACAACTTCTTACCACTGACTTTAATCAACCAATACACTTACATGCCATAATACATATTTTTCATATTGGCTCATCCTCACGTTTCTTAAACACTACTTAGAAATATTTTATTGCTTTTTTTCTTGCAATATAAATTAAAAAGTACATTATTGAGATGTTCTGTATTAAGCTAACTATGTAATCAATAGTTATGTTGATATATATATATATAGTTTATATATTTAAATAATTTATTGAAATACAATTTACACAGAGTAAAAGGAGCAGAGCAGATTGAAAGTTTAAAAGCTTGGTCAGATGTACACATCTGTGTAAGCGACATGTTAATTAAAATAAATGGTCTCTCTAGAAAGCCCCTCTGAGTTCACTCTGCAGAGCCAAGTCTGTCCTAACGTCTCTCACCACAGATAAGTTTTGTGGGCTCCAAACTCCCAAGAAATAGAATCATACCTGATGCTCACTGGGATCTGGCTGCTGTCACTCGGTGGCGGGATCCACACACATAACCCTGCACATCTGTTGTCGGCCTTTGTCGTCCTGGAGCTCCATTGTCTAAATATACCATGATTTATTTATCCATTCTCCTGCTGGTAGACAAGTGACTTGCTTCCAGTTTGGGGCTGTTATAATAAAGCTTCTTCAGTTTTCTTGTACTGATCATTCTGCAGACAGTTTTCCCATCTCTTGTGCAGGTAACCAGGAGTAGATTTGCCAAATCACAGAGGAGATGTAAAACTTTAAATATTACCAGTTTCTCAAAGTGGCACCACTGTTTTACCTTCCCACTGGCAATGTGTGAAAGTTCTGGTTGCTCAAATTCTGTATTATTTTTGTTAGGTGGTAATATCAAGATTCCTAAACCCTAAGAAATGATTTGGGAAGGCTCCCATGTTTCCTCTATGCTCAAAAGTGTTTCAAATATTGAAAGATGTATTTGTTCCTCCCCTGATACCTGCTGTGTGGGGTCACTAGGGTTTATGTGCTTACTGCAGCTGCCCGGATGGGTGGGTGGGTCCTCTTCCTGCCCCCAGGACCTCACTGCAGAACATGATGTCTCGTCCACTTGGCAGAAGCAGTGGAAGCATCAGCACCCCCTTATAGAATCCCTGGCAAGCTCCTAACATTTATAGGTTGTAGGGAAAGAGAGTTCAAAGATTTCATTAGAAAATCCTATATATAATTTTAAGAGGGAAAAGCCAAGAAATGAAACTAGAAGTCTAGACAATTCGTCATAATGGTTGCATGTGAAAAGATCCATCCAGAAGAGAATATGTGGTTGTTGATATGCTGAGGTAAACAGTCTCTAAAGAAAGAGAAGGAATCATTACTTACTCTCTTAAAGTCATTACTTATCCACTAAAATGTGAACTCAATGAAGGCAGGAATTTCTTTCCTCTTTGATAACTACCGTTTGACAAAGAACTAGAAAAGAGCCTAGAATTCAGGAGGCACTTATATTTCTGAATGATTAAATAAAAATTAAGGGGAAATCAATCAATCAATAATGGGGCAAAAGGTACCTGTTGGAGGTGATGGAAGAGTTTGTGGTCTGACTGTAGTGGTCTCACAGACCTACACTTAGCTCAAAACTCATCAAGTTGTATACACTAAACATGCCCAGCTTTGTGTATGTCAACCACACCTTAGTACATTGACTGTGTGAACTAAAATAAAATCTCAAAGCTTTCCCCCCCCCCACCCAGTGACTAACAGAACCCCCTTCTCGGCCAAGGGAATTCCTAAAACTGAGTTTTTAGCCATTAAAGAGGAGATCAGACAGCCCGCATAATGCCTCCCCCCCTTGGAGATGTCCTCTGTGATTCACTAACAGGCCTAAGGCTATGCAAGTTCCTCAATTTACACAACAAACCACTTGAGTCTGTCCTTAACTTTATCTGTAATTAACAGGCCCTTTATCCTAAGCATTCCTTTTCACTGACTCCTGGTCTTTTAGACAGAGCCTAACTCTTTCAGCCAACTGTCAGCTAGTCTTTAAACTCCCCTATAACTTGTAATATTCTCTCCAAATATTCCCCCCAATTTTCCCCTCCACCAGAAAAACCCTTCTGTACCCTATGCCTTGATGAAATTCTACTTCTCTTTCCACAATCTACTCACTTATTAACCTCTCTGTGTTTAACTAACCCTATCAGAGAAGATCTGGGTAGGGGCACCAGATGACAGCGGTGGTCCTTACTCTTTGCTGTGTGCCACAGTTCTGTCCCCAGATATTCTGGTGAGATAGCCGTCATTTCCGTTTGAAAATTCAGAAACCAATGTTCAAAGAGATTGAACTGCTCAAAATAACATAGAAAATTGGTGGTCAAACTGAAATTAAGCCAAGATGACTTGAATGTCAACCTTGTACTCTTTTCCCTACACCATATGGCTTTCTAGAACAATCCTTCCTTTAACTAGGAAACATTTATCTTTTGTATTCCAATTATTTTTATCTTTTAGTACAATGTGAGCCCCTTGAGGGGCAGAATTGTTTTATTTCCTTTTTTACTGAAATGATTATAAATGAGAATAAGAATTTATTCCCAGTTGAAAGGGAATACTGTAGCTATTTACAGTTCTAGTGCTGAAAGAACTCCCTATTAGATGATTTTAAGTTAAATACAACCTATTTCCTCAAAAGTCAGGATTCCAACAGTCCAAAGCACCCTGTTCACTCTGATCCCAGGCAAAGTACAAGTATGGAGCAGCTACTCTGGCCACCTGACTTTCAAAAAGTTGCCATCAGCCTGAAGAAATAAATGAAGTCTTTGAGGATGATTCCATTTCATCAGAGACACAGAAGATGGAGGGGTTCTTAGTAATCTGCCATCCTGCATCCTGGCAAGAAACGACAGCCTTGGAGAATAAAAGCAAAGTATGTTTTTCAGTCTGCTTCATAATATTTCTTACAAAAATAATTGACCAAGTTTTTCTTTTTCATTCATTCATTTATTTATTTATTTTTTTGAGACGAAGCCTCAAGCTATCCCCCTGGGTAGAGTGCCGTGGCACCACAGCTCACAGCAATCTCCAACTCCTGGGCTCAAGCGAGTCTCCTGCCTCCGCCTCCCAAGTAGCTGGGACCACAGGTGCCTACCACAATGCCTGGCCATTTTTTGGTTGCAGCCATCATTGTTGTTTGGCGGGCCCAGGCTGGGGATTCGAACCC
>CAUYQV010033530.1:0-48219 GCA_963574575.1 Galagoides demidoff | reverse complement strand
AGAAATTAAATACTTTAATGATATTCACATGCTGAAGAAATTTGCCATAACTAAACCAGCTCTGCAGGATATTCTCAGACCAATCCTCCACAATGACCACCACAACTCTTTACACCAAAGTAAACTCACTCAGAAATTTTTGATCAAAACCCAACTTCCACAGTGACAAAAGGATTAGAAATGTCCACTGGACTTCTGACAAATTCAACACCCAAAATACTACCAGGCTTATCATGACTCGTAATTAAAGTGAATGACTTAAATTGTCCTATAAAGAGGCACAGGTTGGCTGACTAGATGCAAAAATGCAGGCCAGATATCTGCTGAATACATAAATCTCATCTTACCTTAAAAGATAAACACAAGTTTCAAATTAGAAACTCTAGTCTATGTTTAAACTCAGAAACTAAATCATTCTGTAGTAAGCAACCCAGGATATCTTCTGATTAGTCTTATGATTGTATAAAAGTCAGTCCATGCAATGATATGATTTCACCATTTCTCAAGATGATAAAATCAGGATAAAATCTGCTAAACCTAAATTCAGATTTTTGAGGCAATGTACATTAATACTATTATGACTAATAGTTATCCAAAGCAATGCAATCAAAGACACAAATGAACATGTTATTTACATAATCTTCACAAGTGAAACTCAGTTCTGAGAAAAGTCAGATTGCTAGAAACTAAAGAATATCTGCAGAAAACAAACAATACTGTTTATTCCTTTATGAAATTCTATTGTTTTCATATCTAAATTGAATGGTGAGATCTTTGAAAACATCCTATGAATAAAGATATTTTTAATTATTTAGGAAAAAGTAGATAAAGATAGACCCAGGGTGAAGGGATGGTCATCTATAATTCAGGCAAATGGCAATCAGAAAATAGCAGGTGTTGAAATATTATTCGCAGATACAACAGGTTTTAAACCAACAAAAGTCACCAAAGATAAAGATGGCCACTATATTTGTTAAGGGCAATACTCAATATGATGAGATCTCAATTATCAATACCTTGGCTCAGATACTGTACCTCTTTGAGCCAGTCTCGTTTTTTTGTTTAATGGGAGTCATAATAGAGCCATGACATGTTGGAGAAAATTATTAAGTCAATCAAGCCAACTTAATTGATTGCTATTCAACATTTTGCTTAGGATAGAGCAGGAAAACTCAAACTACGACCCACGGGCCACATGCGGCCCACCTAGGACATTTATCCAGCCCGCTGGGTGTTTTTGCCACCACTGCCTGTCCTTAGCGGCCAACTCATCCCGGGGCCCACAGTCTGGCCCTCAAATGGTCTGAGGGACAGTGAACTGGCCCCCTGTTTAAAAAGTTTGAGGACCCCTGGTATCAAGTTTGGCTAAAAGAAGTAGGAACAAGTTAGAAACTAGATTTTCTCAGATCAGCTCATTGGTTAAATATGCTCATCACTTGTCTTATAAAATGTTATACAGATACCTTTGCTCATTTATATGTTACCTGTGGATGCTTTAGTGCTACAAAGGCAGAGGGGAGTAGTTGGGATCAAACCATATGGTCTGCAAAACTAAAATGGTTACAGAAGAAAGTATAACCCTTGCTCTAGTTCAGACTCCTTTAAAGAGATTGAACATTGAGTACTTATGATTACTATATCACTCCACCCTTCTATCAGGTGGAATGGGGAGTTAGAATAGAAATTTGACCACTTCCTTTTTCAAGGTAAACTCTTCATCAGCCCCTATGACTGGACTTTGATTGCTGCTTCACCATAGACCGGGCAGAAGTCCAGTGTCACTGCCTCTGTCCACTCGTCCTCACCACATGAACTGAATGCTATTCATAAGCTCTCTGCATCTTCCTTTCTTCTTCAAACTCTATTCTAGAGTGAAAAGAAGGAAATACAAGTTTGGGTCAAAGAACAATTAACTCTGCAGTAGTCTCCCCTTTTCTACGGTCTCACTTTCTGCCATTTCAGTTCCTTGCAGTATGGTACAATAAAATATTTTGAAAGAGAGAGAAAAGGAGAGAGCACAGCCACTTAACTTTTATTATAGCATATTGTTGTAATTCTTCCATTTTACTGTTAGTTATTGATGCCTAAGTTGTAAATCAGACTTTATCATCAGCACATGTATAGAAGAAGAAACAGTGTATGTGTAGAGTTCAGTACTGTTTGTGGTTTCAGGCATCCACCAGGGGTCTTGGAACACATCCCCCATAGGTAAGGGGGACTGTTGTACTGGGGCAGAAAGCTGTTAATGAGAGCCCGAGGAAATGAGCACTGAAATTGGGGTGTTGGGAAATATTGATTTGAGCATATGAAGAATCTGCTAAAAGAATCAGAAGTGCAGACTAGCAGGGCAGCTATTCAAAAGGCGGTGTCCTCTTGTCTCTCTGCAACTGAAAGCAAAGAGATTTGCTGACTATTCCAATCACTCCCTGTTGAAGATGTAGTTGTTCATTTATTTAAGTGGAAAAAGGCATGAAGTATGCAGAGAGCTGAAGACAAAAGTAAGTATCCGGAATAGAATGCAAAGTGCCCACAGAGTGACCCAGGTTGAGAAGCCAAAGTAGCATCGAGATGGAAAAATGACCTGCAGAAAACAAACTGAAGCAGCCTGGCCCAAGACGTCTTTGCCATCAGAAGCAAAGTAAAGTACAATAAGCTCCTGTGTGATCCAAGGCCTGAAAGAAACACTGAAGGTGAAAATCTTGATTCATTACTAAGGCCCAATCTACCCTGGGAGGAATATGATCATGGAACCCTCTGTTTAGAGCATTGGTCCTACAGGCAGGGCAGGGCTAAATGACTTCCTCAAAGTGTCTTGGAATAAAAAATTAAAAGCAGAGTAAGTTATAAGGAAAGAAGCTACAGGTTATAGGTGAAAGCCAGAGAAATTCCCAGGGATAAGTCCAAGGAGCGAAGTGAGGGTTTAAACAGGAAACAGGTGTTAAGAAGGCCCAACACCCATAAGGAATCAAAGTAAATTGCAAGGAGCTAAACCACTTAAATAGACACAAGGGTGAAAGGGCACCGGCAGAAAATCCCACCTGAAACTGAGTCTGGTCTTCAAGGAAGGAGGCGAGGCCAACCAACCTGAAGGCGTAGGACTTAATGAACACACCTTTTGATTTGCTTCTTTCTTCTAAACCTGATGATGTGGGTTTTATTTTGTTTTCATGAAAAGTTATTTTTGTACTTTGTGACCAGTTCAGTTGCAGAAGATTGTTCTAAGTATCTGAGAGGAGTCTTGCAAGATTGTGGACACCTCTATGAAGTAAATAAGGACTTTTTATGGCATGAACCTCTCAGATTTAAGGCAGACACCGATTCTCACACAACTTGCTTTAAGAACTGTGTAACCTATTTTTACAGTGGACTTTTTCTCACATAGCTCGGCTTTATTTATTATGTTAGCAGCATCTAGTTAGTCCCAGCTGTTCCTGATACTTACACGCTTGGTACTCTCAAAGTCTAACCCCCTTCAACTTGAGCAAATAGCAATCTTGTATGTTATTTGCACACTGCCTTGCAAAAACCAGAATTAGTTATGTAGGGAGATTCTGGATAAGCTGGCTAACACATCCTCTGCCAAGTGTTCAATACCATCTTGGCACATTTTGTTTTTCAGGGAAAACATTGAAGTCATGATTAT
This sequence comes from Galagoides demidoff, assembly GCA_963574575.1. Lineage (NCBI taxonomy): Eukaryota > Metazoa > Chordata > Mammalia > Primates > Galagidae > Galagoides > Galagoides demidoff. The sequence continues at coordinate 44,576 of CAUYQV010033530.1, read as the reverse complement.
TCTATGGTTCATTAGTCTAGAAAATGTTTTCTAAATAATAAAAATAAAAACCTAACAAAAAACACTCAAAAATACAAGAACAGAACACATCGATGCAGTCCCTTACCAGCATGATTTTGATGACCCAGAATTTGGAAAGATCACATTGCAAGTAAATCCACATAGAACTGATGTATTTGGGCTGGGAGGTATTTAAATACTAATTGAAATGTGGAAAAAATTAAGGGGATTACACCTGTCAAATAAAATTGTTTAAATGGGTTTCATTCCCCAAAGCTACTACCACAATCAAATCTGATAATGTAAAATTCATGTTTAAAAATAAAGAAAAATACAGAAGTCATTGTTTGTCTCCTTCTTTGCCTGTAAACTTCCAAACAATAATGCCAAAACATTTCACACATGGATTTTGATTTATTCTACTAAAGAGAGTAGAGCAGAAACCTCCCCTTAGTTTTTCACTGCTTGAAAAGGATGAATGTGGAGGATTTTATGTGAAGTAACAAGGGTACACACTTTTGGACCTATTAAGTATAGAGTATAAATGTCTTAACATAATAATTAAGTGAGATGAGGTATATATTAACCAGTGTGATATAAGCGTTCCTAATTCTGTCTGAAATCAGCACATTGTACTCCATAAATACATTAATGTATACATGATCTATGTGTTTATGATTTAACAAAAAATAAATTTTAAAACAGTAAAAAAATTGATAATTAAAGCTGCTAAAATATGATTAATTATCCCAGAGGGAAGGGAATAAGTATAGAATTACACTCTAGCATAGGGTTTTTTTTTTTTTTTTTTGAGATAGAGTCTCACTTTATCACCCTTGGTAATGTGCTATGGCATCATAGCTCACAGCAACCTCAAACTCTTGGGTTCAAGTGATTCTTTTGCCTCAGCCTCCTGAGTAGCTGGGACTACAGGCATCTACCACAACACCTGGCTATTTTTAGAGATGGGGTCTTGCTTTTGCTCAGGAAGAATAGTTTTTTTTTTATTATTATTGTTGGGAATTCATTGATAGTACCAAGAACCAGGCTGCATTGATTACTTTTGTTAGGTAAAGGCCCTCTTACATTTGTGTCCTGAGTGACTCCTCCATCCTCCCTTCCTCTTTCTGTTCTCCACTTCCTCCACTCCCCACCATATACGAGGTCATTAATTGTCCTCATATCAGAATTGACTACATAGGATTCTTGATTCTCCATTCTTAGGATGCTTTACTAAGAATAACATGTTCCACTTCCATCCAGGTTAATGCAAGAGATGTTTTTGATGGCTGAATAGTGTTCCATGGTATATATATACCACAGCTTGTTATTCCATTCCTGGGTTGGTGGGCATTTAGGTTGTTTCCATATTTTGGCAATTATAAATTGAACTGTGATAAACAGTCTAGTGCAAGTGTCCTTGTGGTAAAAGGATTTTTTCCCTCTGGGTAAATGCCCAGTAATGGGATTGCAGGATCAAATGGAAGGTCTACTTTGAGTGCTATGAGGGTTTCCCACACTTTCTTCCAAAATGGTTGTATTAGTTGGCAGTCCCAACAGCAGTGTCAAAAGCCTTTGGGAGCTAGGAATAAATGTGGGAAATAGCAAAACGCAGGCAACATGGAGACACGATGACTGTGGAAAACTAGAGAATGTATTCTCCATTGAAACTGAATTCACAGTTGCACCATTCAAAACACAGCATGGTGCAGCAGCAGCAAAGTCTTCTTTATCTTGCATATCATCAGTATGTGATGCAATCCAGAATTTGCCATGATCCACTGTACTGCAGAAGATAAACATTATTAAATACTTTGAAGAGTTTCATTGAATCTTAACTCTCTGAAGTAAACATGATTATTTCCATTTCACAGAAGAGGAAACTGAGTTACAGTCTAGAATAAATCCTGGCATAGTAGGCATTCAAAAAACATTTGTTGAAAATCTGAATGAAGTTCATATCCTTTCCCATCTGTATTTTATATTCTTTTTGTCACGTGGGGCGGAGACAGTAAATGTGATGTTCCTTTGTGTGTTGGAGTCTTATTAGATTTTGTCAGCAAGGGACACTAGAGAGAATTGGAAGGCAGGAGGGAAGAAGGGGCTTCCTCCTTGAGCTTGCTATTCCATTCAGCATCACACCAGCTACTGCCCTTCTCCCAGGGCAGCAGCAGCTCAGCTTCCTTGGTACTTCCAGACCTGACCTCACTGAATTCCCTCAGAGTGACCAGCAGCAGCCAGACAGTGGCTATTCAGAGATAGAGCCCCAACTGTCCAAGCCTTCTCCTACAAGTTCTTGATGCATCAACCAGATTGCATTCCCTCCTCGGAAGCCAGAGTCCTTCTTCTCCTCAGAGGTCTGCGTCAGAGCTCTGCAAGACCTTACCTGAGTTTCCCGGTTGTGAAAAGCCCCAACCTCGTCCCGTATTCCCCTAGCCTCGGTATGAAAGCTGGTTCTTCTTTCACCTCGGTGGCATCCTCAGTGTTCGTTGTTGTTGTTTTATTTTGCTTCCTATATAAGATGTCCAATCTCAGATTAACCAATTCTCAATTATTATCTCTGTGAAATACTTAATATGATTCTAGGTTCCCGACTGGGTTATGCCTAATCCAGGATAGCTACCTCATAGAACGGATTTGGAGATTAACTGGTACCTAGCTCATAGCAGATTCTTACTAGCTATTATTTGACTTCTTACTTATGGAAATCTACTATACCATTACCACTCTTTCCCAAGTTGATACTATCTACATAAGTAATAATTATACCTTCTGTGCCTTCACCCAAGATAATGCTGCTAACGTTGGCTAGAACAAGGCTAAGGATAAAACCCTGGTTCACTTCAACAGACCCCACCTTCAAAACTGGATGCTCTCTTTTAGTTATGCCATTATCTTTCTACAGCTGGCATATGCTATTTTTATCATTGGATCATAGAAGAATAAACCTATTTTCACTTTGAGAAAAAATATTTAGTGCTTTAAACAAGTTTTAGCAACAACACAATGGACTGAAAAACGTGCTGGAAATACAATCTTAGCTCTGCTGCCAACTAATTAATGTCTGGCTGTGAACACGTCACTGAACCATTCATTCTGCTTTCCATTTGCCTCAAAAAATGAATGAGGAAACTGAACTAGGCAATGACCAAGATTACTCTTAACTTGTTTAGCCTAAAAATAAGCATTAGATTTTTTCTTTGCATATTTCATACCACTGAGATATTTCTGACAACAAAATTATTTTAATCCTACTATGTGTCTAAGAGCAAGAAGCTGAATTGAAGGAATGATTGCCTCTTTCTGTAAGCAGATAGGAAGTTGCCTATATTAAACCCAGAACAAGATCCAAGTACAGTGAATTTCTCAAAAATACTAGTACTTCTGTGGTCAATCCACTTTGAGTCTAAGAGGGAGAGAAGTTTGTGTAGTTAAAATCATAATTGTAAGGAAGCTGTACAGGCCATCTCACCATAACAGAGGACTTCTGTGATGATGACAGGGCTGGTGGTATGATGTGATCACAATGCTATCTAATATTATGGGAGTAGAGTATGTGCTCAACTTGCCAACTGGAACACCAAGTGCAGTTAACAATTTTTTGTGGCCCCAAAATTGCTACTGTGGCATCCAGCTGTCTCTTCACCAGGACTTCAAATAGTACAGCTGACACTGCAAGCAGCAGCTACCTGAAGTCCCTCTCCGACGTGTTTGGGAAGAAAGAACCACAACCACTGAAACCAAAGAATTTTTGCAGCTGCCCTAGTGTCCAAGTAAAGATCCTCATTCCAAAGTAGTGAAGTGACAAGAGCCTGAAATATCTGAAGACAGAAATTCCCAGCTCAGAAGAAAAATTGTATCCCCATGATCACCTCTCTAATAAGACACTTCTCCTGATCCTTATCTTCCATCATTTCTTCTTTCTTTCCTTCCTCCTTCCTTCTCGCCCCCTTCCTTCCTCCTTCTCTGTATTCCTATCTCCTTCCTTCTACCTTCCCTCTCTCTCCACTTCCTTCCTCCCTCTCTGTATTCCTATCTTCTTTCCTTCCTCCTTCTCTCTCCCCCTTCCCTCCTCCCTCCCTGTATTCCTATCTTCTTTCCTCCCTCCTTCCCTCTCTCTGCCCTTCCTTCCTCCCTTTCTGTATTCCTATCGTCTTTCCTGCCTGCCTTTTTGCCTCTCCTCCCTTTAAATAAAATTGATCCCAACGTTTATTAAGCTATTATAAAACTAAAATGTATTCATGCATAGATAAAAATGTACAGCTTCTAAATTCAGGTAGCACTCAGTACAGAGAGCAAAAATAAAGTCCCCTCCTATGGTAGGACTGAGTAATATAGACCATATTCAGAGTACAAGCAAGATTCTGTGAGAGTACACAGTAAGTCATGGTGGGAAGTCAGGGTCGCAAAAAAACAAATGCTCGATGACTCATGAAAAATGCACTTGAGTGGTGTGACAGGAAGAAGATGGAAGGATGGGCCATTTGGGCAGAACAAGTGGAAGGTGAGTCATCGGTGGTGTGGAAGCAGCCTGGCACATGTGCAGGTCTCTAAGAGTGCAGGAGCCTGATTGACAGGAAGGCTGTGAGGACTCATGCTAGATATGCCAAAGACCACAGGTAAGGTACGCCAGGAAGACTTTGCATCACCTTAGTAATTTGGGGGTCAGCAAGGATAGACTAGAGCAGATAACACTGGTGAAAAAAGACAAAAGACATTAGTGACTGTCGAGGTGTTTTGGAGCTCTAGGAGAGTTTGGGTTAAGATTGTGAAGATCGGAGTGGAGAGGCGAACACAGATACAAGACACCAGCAGCACGCACCTACATGACTGCCTACCGAAGGGTGCGGGTGAAAGAGGAAAAAAGGAGTCTAGGGTCATTCCTAAGACTTTTTCCTGCTATTTATTTTGATCTTAGGTCTCAATCTTATATGTTTTATAGGAAACATTGAGTCCTTATGTTTTAAAGGAAAAAAAAAAAAGCTCTGCCTGATGTATACACCCTATCTTTAGCAGTATCTTTAGCAGTAGTACCCAAAAAGCTTTCATCATGGTGGTTCCTTCCTGTCATTTCAAAGACATGTACTTTCACAGAAATTCTGGATTACCATGTGTATCACTCTAGGTAGGAGCAAAACCGTAAGCCCTGCAATGAAGCACCTAAAAGAAGTTCTTCAGAAAAGTAATCCTGAAAAAAGAAAGTAAATAATTTTCTTCAGCGTATCCTTGGGCATACCATTTGTCTTCTATGTTAGGTTTAACATATAGATGACATTTTTTTAAGGATGACATTTTTTACCAGCACCAGGGATCTATGTGTAAGTGTCAAAATAACAGGGTTTTTTTTTTTTTTTTGAAGCTCCAATACACTACCACATATACACAAGAATAATAATTCCCATTTGTGCTACAGAGTCTTAACTACATTGAAGAAGAATCTCTCCATGGGAAGGAGATATTTTAGTTAAGCTAGCTACAAATTGTTTGAGGCAGGGGTTGGAATATTGGATACTAGTGGTCTAACACCAGAAAACAGAAATGAATAGAATAGAAAAATAGAAGAATATTTAAGGAAACAGTCCTTAAATACCTTCCCATATGTTTAGCCACAGGTCATAAGTTAGGGCTAGCAATATTTAGCAGGGCATTATTAAAAATTGCACAGAGAAAAAACAAAGGAAAAATATATGAAATGCTAGGAAATTCTATATTCAAGGGGAAAAAAATAAAAAGCTATAAAATAATCCAAAAAGTTCACAGGAGTAGAGATTCTATTTGATAGCATCAGATCAGATCACAGTGAAGGGATGATCACCAAGCAAAGACGTGAAGAATTTAGAGAACCTGCTATGCAGATATATTATGGAAATCATTTGAAGCCTATGGTAAAGCCAGTCCAGGGTCCCTGGGAAGTGCCAGGAATGTTAGTCGGAGTGCAGTGGGTGAGCTGGGGAACTGAAGGGTGGAGATGTGAAGGGGGAGGATCATACAGGCATCTAAAGCAGCAGTTCTCAACCTGTGGGTCGTGACCCCTTTGTAACAATGAAAATACATCCTGCATATGAGATGTTTACATTACAATTCATGACAGTAGCAAAATTATAGTTATGAAGTAGCAACAAAAATAATGTTATGGTTGGGGGTCACCACAACATGAGGAACTATATTAAAGGATCACGGCATTAGGAGGCATTAGGAAGGTTGAGAACCACTGACCTAAAGCCACTTGTCTTTTACTCTGAGTGAACTGGGATACACTATGGGTTTCTACAGAAGATGGAAGCCACAATGGCTACATCTGAAAAAGGCTCCAGGGCAGGCTGAAGTGGGTAGATACAGAGCATCTAATTAGGCCCCATTAGATGAGAGATGATGATGCTCAAAGCGGGTAAGTAAGACTGCAGGATGTAAGAACTGGTTGGATTGTGAATGTATCTTAAAGGTGGAAATAATAGTTCTACCAAAAATTCCATGTAAATTATATGTAGCATGTAATAGGAAGAGAAGATCCCAAGAATATTATTCTAAGTGTTTTCTTTCCATAAAATCTTCAAGGATAGAATAGCCATAAGTGGAGATGAGAAAAGCTGTGAGTGAAGCAGACTGTAGCAGAAGTTCAGAATCCAGCTTTGGACGTGTTAAGGTTGAGATAAATCTTAGCTATCCAAAAGGAGATTTCAAGAAGCTGGTTATTATGTAATTCTGGTATTTGGGAGACCAGTAGGCTGGACATACAAATTTATGAGTGGTTGGCATATAGAGGGAACTTAAAGTTCTGTGACTAGCTTTAAAATCAACAAGACAGCAAATGTAGACCAGAAGCCATATCTTAGATTGCACACTGGAGTTCTCCATCAATAAGGAACTGGGGAGAAGAGAAACCAGTATTGAAGACAGACAGTTACCAATTAAGTAGGAAAGAAAGCAAAGAAGTATGGTGGCCTAGGGGCAGAGTGTTCAAAGTATACAAGTATATGTGTACTAGAAGGACAGAGGGAATAGTCTAGAAAGTTAGATGCTACCAACAGATCAGGATGTGGCCTAATATTTGCAATTGGATTTAGTAACATGGAAGCAATTAGTGGACTTGAGAAAAGTTTCAATGGAATACTGGTGGTAAGAGAATTGTTGGAAACTCTTCTAAGGAACATTTATGTAAATGAATATAATGAAATTGGACAGGCTTCTACTTATAAAGAAGTTGGAAAGTAGAGTTAAAAAAAGTTTATTTGTAATTTAAGATAAGAGAGAAACAGCATGTTTGTATGCTGATAGGAAAATGTGGAGTAATGAATAAGATGAGAAATAGTGATAGTGATGGTAAAGACACTGGTAAGAATCATTTTTTTATAAGACAGAGTCTTGTTAGAGTACCATGGTGTCGACCTAGCAATCTCAGACTCCTGGATCTAGGCAATGCTCCTGCCTTCTCAGCCTCCCCAGTAGCTGGGACTACAGACACCCACCAATCACACCTGGCTCATTTTTCTGTTTATAGGTGAGATGAGGTCTCCCTCTTGCTCACGCTGGTCTCCAATTACTGAGCTCAGGGCTCCTCCTGCCTCTGCCTCCCAGAGCACTAGGATTCCAGGTGTGATCCACTGCACATGGCCCACTGGCAAGAATCTTAATCCAGAAGAAATAGAGCTTACTAGGAAGGTTTGTAGAGAGGGACTTTGAGTCAGGGAAGGTTTATGAAATTTTTTTAGGATAAGATAAACTGGAAGTGTGGTAGAGGAAAGAACTAATGGAACTAAAATGGTTTAACATACAGAAGAAAAAGAAATTCTATGAAGAGTTAGTCCCAGTGAAGGTGAGTGGAGGAAGGATTCAGAGCATAAATGAAGACTTGACCCATGCTCACAGTGATAACTAGCACCTCTTCTAATCCTAGAAGGAAAGAGGATACAGATGGGATGAAAAGTTAAGGGAATAAAAGTAAGAATGTATGCATTTTGAGAATATGTAGAGGGTGAGGATAGCTAAGGAAGGGAGCAGGAGTGCTAAGTTTAGGAAAGGAGAGAGCTTTAGAACATTTCCTGAGGGGGAAGAAAAAGCTCAGAAGGAAGGCTAAGTGAAAGGATGGGTTCACTGGCTGAGATCAGTGCTTGCTTGAAGTTGAGGGATCATATATTAATAGTGACACCTAATCATAAAATGCAGTGATTATTTTCTTCTGTTTTTTGTTTTTTAAAAAACTCACTTGGAAAATGTGAGAAGGCAGATGAGAAGTTGATCTGGGCTTGTCAGGAAAGTGATTTAGAAATAAAAGACAGCAAGTGTTGGGGGTGCCGATACTTGAGTTGTGGCAATGATTAGCCATGAATTCTGGGCTGTGTAGAAAGGCAAAGTAATCCAAGAAGGAGCTGACAGGAAAATGAGGGCAGAGCTAGGAATAGCTGTTTCCTCGAGGGAGAGAAGCTGTGGGAACTGGAAGAGATGGATGTGAACCACCTCTGGATGACAGTAAGTTATGAGCATGGATGACCGAAATGGAATGTTGGGATCGTAAAGATGCCTTTGCGTAGAATCAGGTGGGTCATTTGCATTGATGTTTGAGTTTCGCTGAGGTTATTGGCAGGACATGTAGTAGGTAGGAAAATTGTGACTGATAAAGTCTTTTCTATCTGACAGTTTCTAAGTTGGCCATCAATCCACGGTGGAATTCATAGTGTTTGCTTAATGCCCACAGAAGGTCTACTGCTAAGAGTTTGCTTATACCTGATGCAAACCCCATGTCTCTTCTCTGTGTTGTAATAATTCAGTTGCTTCCTTAAGCACCTAACCTATTACAAAGACAGTTAGGAGGAAAGAAGATAATTTGAGAACTGTTCTCATTAGTATTACTTCCTAACAAAATACCCGAAAACACAGTGATATAAAATAACCATTTCATTAAGTTCAAGATTCTGAGGGTCAGGAATTCAGAGAGGGCTCCACATTGTCTGCGGTGTCAGCTGAAGAAACTCAGTGGCTGGGGAGTGAACGGACATCTGGAGGTAGAATTGTTAGGAAGTGTCTCAACTTGTATACCTGGTGGGTGATGCTCACCCTCAGCTGCAACAAAGACAGAAGGCAGCGGGGACATAGGGGACCATCTTCTATCTTGCTTGTTTTGATCATTTTACACACCTGTTGAGTTCTCATCACATCCCAGACTCTGCACACTCTGTGCCTAGTGTAGTACGTACACTGTCTACAATCTTTGCCTCAATCACTGAGGATGGGGATGCTTTGCTGCCATTTTCTGCTTAGACTTTTGGTCCCACACTGCCAACAAGTGATCGAATAACTGCAGTGGGAAAGCAGCAGAAAATATGTGAGGCTGATAATGCAGCCCACAGGCTTTAGCTCTTCACCCTCAGATTCTGAGTGCCCTGGTTTGTCTCTGATAACTACAAACAGAATTTTTTGGTTTTTCTTTTTATATTTTATCCATGTATTGTAGTTGTTCCCTGGTAGAAGGATGAGTTTGCTGTAAAGGATTTGACTTTATAGGAAAGGAACTGAGGCTCAAATAGAGTAATTAACTACCCAAAGTGAGGCAGCTAGCAAACAATGAAGGTGACATTATAACCCAGAACTCTGATCCCAGTGACTACGCTCCTAACCAATTGTTTTCATTTGATGTGTAAGATTTAATTTTCCCACAAAATACAAATACAGCTACAAAATACTGCATAATATCCTATGTTTGAAAGAATTTTGCTTCAAACCATTATGTTTTACTTACTTGTTCTATTTTTAAATTATATCAGCATAAAAATAAGGGCATAATAATAACCTATACTTAGCAATAAACATTAGGCAATTCTTAAATAAACACATGGAAGTACTAGGACAACTGAAATAACATGAGCTTACAGTGTGCCAAGAGGTCACATGCATTTTAAAGGAATGGGAAAAATGATTCTGTATTGTTTATAGCACTTTTGTTGAAATAAACTCTGGATGTATAATTTTTCCTATGAAGAAGTGTGGTTTTCCTGATGGTTTTTATGAATCTGTGCAGCATACAATTGATGGTTTTTCAGTTATGTAAAGAATTACTAATATGTACCCAAACAGACTTTTTGACGGTAAGAACTTTTAAACACTGCCTAGAAAATTGGGAAATATCAAAAGCGATAAAGACACTAATTAGAGGAACAAAATCTGTCTTCTTTTATTTTTGAATTCATGTAGAAGTCTATTGTCTTTTAATTTTAATAATTGTTGTTTGCTAAGGTGCTCAGACACCTGACATGTTACCATCAATATCTTAATACCTTTAGCAGTCTTCTAAGTTAGGGATTGTTTTGACCTAATGTAAAGACTATTATAAGTCATAGATAAAGATTTGATGCCACTTGCTAGCTTGTGAACATGGGCATGCTATTTAACCTCTATAATGCTTTGGTTTCCTTACCAGTAAGATGGTGATGATGCTAATATTGCTTTAAAAAAGCTAATAGTGCTTTTCTTTTAAGATTAAATATGATATCTGAATAATCAATAAGCATTATGATGATGACTATTTGATGTAAAATTCTGAGGTTTGGGGAAGTTATAACAAAGTTACACATAATTTGTGTGTGGCAGAATTAGTAGTCAAACACTCTCTGAATCTGAATTTGTGGATTTAATGACTATATTGTAAGTCTATGAGTTATGTCTCCTTAAGCAACAAATCCAGTCATAAGACCAATAAGCACACCAAATGCTACGTAGTGAGTTAAATCGTGTCCCCAAAATATGTCTGTGTCCTAATCCCCAAAACCTATGAATGTTACTTTATTTAAAAAGTTTCTTTGCAGATGTAAAGTTGTGGATCTTGAGATGACAAGATTATCTTGGCTTTATCTGAGTGGTACCAAATTCCAATGACAAGTGTTACTAAAATTGTGAGACAGAGAAAGATTTAACACACACACACTTATATGGAGGAGCCCATATGATGAAGGAGATGGAGATTAAAGTGATGTGGCCACAAGCCAAGGGATGCTGACAGCCACCATAATCTGAAAGATGCATAGAATTCATCTTCCCTAGAGGCCATGGGCTAGAAACTTGGAAAGTTGAGCACTGCTGTAGTAGACACCTCAGGTGGTCCTGCTGACACCTTCATCTCAGAGTTCTTACCTCCAGAACTGTGAAAGAAAAAGTTTCTGATAATTTTTTATGAAAGCCTTGGGAAATTAATACACTTTGCATAACATAAATTTAAATGTAAAATTTATTAATTACCTCAAGATTCTTTTATAATCTTGCCTAGTAAAACTAATTTATTTCAGCTTTATCTTCTTCTAATTTTTTTCAGTGCAGCTAGTACATAACGTACATGCATTTTGACTTTTTTAAGCTATGTGTATCACACAATTTAGCAATTGATCTTATTTTCTCATTTATTCATGGTTACGTTTGTCTTTCCAACTAAGCTGTGGGTCTCTGTGAGCTGAAACTATCTGGTAATTTGTTATCATATATTCACATTGCTCCCAAATAAACTGATTAATTGAAATTGTTCAAATAAATAGGAGAATAAGAACTTTCAGAAATCCATAACAAAAACAATGGAAGGAAGGAATAAATAAAAACTTCAATGTCAAACAGACCTGATTTTCAATCTTTTTCAACCATTTCTAGTTTTGTTACATGGTGTCTGTTACAGAGATACTGAATTTCAATTTCTTCATCTGTAAACAATGATAATACTCTCCGAAGTTGTGCTGTTGAAAGAAATCACAACAATGTTTTAAACAGATATTTTTTTCTCCTAGAATACATTCCTGTGATAATAGCTCCTAATTTTGGCCCATTAGGTAATGAGGTCTCCTGTGATGATAGTCAGTGTGTCATCTGCTCCTCCTCAATAAGTATGTCAGGTGACCCAGAGTATACTGAGACTCTTCATGAAATTTGAATCTCGAAAGCAAAGATAATTAAGACTTAAAGATTCATCATACCTTCCTAATTAAGGAGGCTTGTGCTATTTCATCATTTCATGTAACATAGAAAACCCAAACTTCCTGAAGGACAGGCTCCTTTCATTCATTTCCTAAGAATGAAATGCCCATAATTTTCCTTTCTACTTATCATTTTTTCCCATATTTTTGAAGGAAAAAATAAATAAAGATGTGCATTACACATGAGTGGTACTAATTCTATTCTATATAAATGTTTTTAATTCTTTCATGCTTATGCATTAAAAGTTTAAGTCTAGAAAACAAGAACAACATCCTTATGGAAAATCATACCCTGGAATATGGTGAATATCTAAGTTAACTTGCTGTGATACCTGGTATACTTGACTAGCTAACTGCAACCTAGTTACATGTCAGTAAATAGGCTCTTTAAGGCCCTAGTAAAGAAAGAGCAGATGATCTGGATGCAGTCGGCTAGTAATGATTTAACACCTACAGGCAGAAACAAGAAACCATCCATCGACCAGGTTTGTAATTGGATCCCAAGATTCTGGAATGCAGGATCTCAAGAGCAAAGTCATTGTAAAACTGTTTAAAAAATGCATCATCAGCAATGCTGTGGATGGTACTATGGAGAATGACATTTACCAGAATAAGGAAAGGGACTCTTCAGAAGACAACAGTAATGTACAAATTCAAGAAGAGAATGCTTTGGGTATTGACAGTGATGAACACATCTTGGTCTTCTAGAAAGGGTAAATATTGTAAATTGGTTACCAGTACACAAAATTTCTTGTACCTTGTATCTGTTCTTGAGTTTTATAATTATTTATTATATAAAATTTATTGTACCATAATATGTTAAAAATAAGTGCTAAATATCTTTATGATACAAAGAAAATACATAAATATAAACAAATAAACATTAGAATTAAAAATTAAAACAAAATAGTTTTTTCTCCCAAATGTCTGGCCTAAAAACATGGGTGTGCATTGTACATGGCAAAATACTGCATTGTATGTTTGCCAGAGATGTCAGTTTTTTTGTAATTTTTAACCAAAGACTCTGAAGGATATGCATTCAGCACAATGGGTAGGTATCTGATAAATGACAGCAATTATCTCCTAGAACACACTATCACACACAGAATGGACTGACTAACACTGACAATTGTCATGTTATTCCTCTGTATCTCCATTGTGAAAAATTCTGTATTCCAAGGGACTACAGGCAATGTCCAAGACATTTTTGGTTGTCACAGCTGGGGAGTTGCCACATAGGCATCTGGTAAGTAGAGACCAGGGATGCTGTGAAGCATCCTAAGAGCACGAGACAGATTCCCACAACAGAGAATTATGTGGTCCGAAATGTTAGTAGTGCCAAGGTTAGGAAACCCTGCCGCAGAGGAAGCAGCAGAGCACACTATAATTTCTAAAGAGTAAGTAGCATTATTTAACATAATTAATACTTGTGGCTTTAATCACTTAATTTACTACACAAGGAAAAAAATGAATCAAGGCAGTGATTGCCACAAATGTTAAGAAAATTGTGAATTCATTTTCAGCAATGTGCCTGCTGATTTTGATCAATGTGCATACGCCATGTATTGCCCTGGTCTGTGATGATTTCTTTGAAACCTTATACTAATCAGCAATGCCATTTCTCTTTTCCTTCACCCTCACTATATCCTCAGTTTCTTCAATTGAAGAAATATCTCATCCTTGAATATGACACTACATCACATCTTTAATGAGTCTCTGGCATCAATGTTTCTCCCTTTGGGAAATGACCCAATCAACAAAATCAGTACATAGTAAACCAAAACAAAACAAAACAAAAAGGCAGGGAAAAGTCAGAGAAAACCAAATGTTCTTTTACATTCCAAGTAATCTGTTCCCTATTTCCCTTTCTTTGTAACCGTATTGCCCATCAGCAATACATGGTTTTGATAATGATGAGGATAATGAGATGGGCTTCACAATGGGTTAGAAAGTGAAGAAATAATCAGAGGAAAAAATAAGACCTTCACATGGGAAGGAATTAATTTGGCTTGTATTATAACAGGGTTTAATCATTCAGCTGGTGATTGGTAACTGAGGGGATCTTTATGAATGATGAGCTGCAGGCATTAATTCTGGTTTTATTTCTTGGGTTCTCTTGTTTGAGGACTTATTTATTACATACTTTACTATTTGGCAAGCTCAAGTAATTCACAGTTATATGATTAAGAGGTTCTTAAAGACTGTCACTAGTGGGTTTCACCAAACTGATGGTTTTAAATGATTCGCTAGAGAAACACCAAATGGAAACGGCAGGATGAAAATAGCTCTGAGTTATTTCCCAGAACCAGAAACATCTCCCAGTATTGTTTTCATTTTAGAATTCTTACTACCATAACACTCTATAACGAGCAACTACAAACTCATTAAATTCCCTTAAATTCCAGTTTAGTGAAATGTTTGGTTATTGTTTGAGCTAACTGTATCCAAATGAACATTTATTCCAACTAAAATGATCTTTCTTCTCAGAATCCTCAGCCATAGTCAAATCTGGGGATGTAAGAAAGTGGCTCCCATCTCTCATCACTGCTAGTGACAAAAGATGATGAGGTAAGGTCATATCTTGGAGACGAGCGTCCATTCCAGCTACTGAAACCAATACGATGGACATTATCAATGTATCTCTCTGGATCCCTGAGGAATGAACAACTAAAGCCTGTGTAAATGGTGGTCTTCTCAAAAGGGTATCCTGGAAAGAGGAGGATGAGACTAACTCATTTTCACCTCTACCTTCTACTTTCTAGTTGTTTGAGCTTCAGAAGTTAGTAAAGTCTCTGAATCTCAGTTTTCTCATCTATTAAATGGGAACAATATTACATAAATAATAATGCCTCTCTTATTTTCACCAAGAAGTTGCTGCTAAGTTCAAAAGTGAATGTGATGTTTGTGAAGATGTTTATAAAAGTTGTACCAGTGTAAATTGCTTTAAATATTAATAGTCTTGGGTGGAAAAGCATGCAGGTAATTTGTCTCTTCATGGAACTGTATTTCAGTTCCTGCAGTCCAAAGACTTGTTCATGAAAACTGTATCATCTTAATTATTGAGGGTGCACAGATCAAACAACAAAATTACCATAACCATATGCCAATTTTCAGTGAATTATTTTCTACTATATTATGAATTTGGAGCCCAAAATTCTAGGGTTAAGTCTTAAATTTGTCACTTGCCAGCTATAAAACATGATGTAAACTAATTAATTCTTAATTTCTTCATGTGTTTTGGTTTATAAATCATATAGCACATTACCATGACCATCAAATGACTTAATATAAAGTGCCTAGCACAATAATAAACACTATACATGGTCAATGTAAGGAGGTGGTCAACTATGCAGGTTCTACTGTGTATAGCAAATAATGTTAGGGCTTTAGAGACACCACCAACATACTTTGATTATCTCTAATTTCATTTCCTTAAACTTCCCAGTAAACAGATAGCCCAAATTCTACACTACTTTGAATGAACAACAACTAATGAGTGATATTTATCATAATTTTATTGCTGTGTAAAAATGCACATATGTGTGTGTATATATATGCAGATACATAAACTTGCTTACTCAATTCTTTTCTGTTTTTTTTTTTTTTTGAGATGGAGCCTCAAGCTATCCCCCTGGGTTGAGTGCCATAGCATCACAGCTCACAGCAACCTCCAACTCCTGGGCTCAAGTGAGTCTCCTGCCTCAGCCTCCCAAGTAGCTGGGACCACAGGCGCCCGCCACAACGCCCGGCCATTTTTTTGGTTACAGCCATCATTGTTGTTTGGCGGGCCTGAGCTGGATTTGAACCCGCCACCTTCGGTGTATGTGGCTGGCACCTTAGCCATTTGAGCCACAGGCACCGAGCCCTTACTCAATTCTAACATTTACCCTGATTGATACTTTTCATGTAAAATTCTTATCCTGCCAACATTATTATTCCATAAGCAAAACACACAGTTAATTAATCCCATAATAATTATAAGCCAGTACTAAAGTGATTACTTTTTTCAGATAGAAGAAAATGCTACAAGTGCCCACAACAGTTAAATACATGCAAACATCCCTCCTTGGTATCTTGCAGAATCAGACTACACCTAACAGCTAATGCTTAAAAACCTATTTTCTCCATGGAAGACTCTATTTTAGTTGGGCTTGAGTTTCTATGCAATAGTATCTGGCTTTATTTTATTAACCACATACTGTCTTTTGCCATCCTCTGTCTATGTCCACCCACAGAAATTTGAATGTTTCTATTAATAGTAAACCACCAGCCTCACTGCAAGCCCAGCAGTAATTCTACAGCCAGTCCTATTCTAGAGAGAAGAAATCAAAAGGGCTTCAGAATGTAACTTACCAATACATAGGGTTTTAACTATGTATAAAACACATTAATGTCTATACAGGCAAGAAGATTGATCGTTTTTTAGCACCTCTGTAATGGAGCACATGCTCGGCTACTCACTGCTTGCAAAAGTCAATAATAAGAACAAGGTGGAGAAAAGTGATTTCAATCCAGAGCTAGCAGTGTGGAAATGGTGAAGGCTCCTGCCTCAAAGAAACCATTGCAAAGTCTTGGAGTGGGCATAGGAGTTTAATAGAGAATTTGGTATGAAGCCCATGCAGGAGTGGTAAGGAGGTACTGGTCACCATGATGACCATCTTGAATTATTGCTTTGCTTTATAAATGGGACGTTTATCAGTAGATTAACCGTGGTCTTGAGGTAATCTCCTGGTGGAGGTCAGTATTGTTTCAAGACTCAGCCTCTGGAACTTCTAAACAAGCATATAATTAGAAGGAGAAACTTGTGCAAGGGAGTTTCTGGTGAAAAGAAGGAAGGTAGATATCAGTATTTCCTTATTAAGAAATAGACAGGAAAATTTCAAAGTGGGGCATTGAAAAACAGGGCACTGTTACATCTCTACATGCCTGTGACTGAATTAATGCCAGAAAACATTTCTGTGATTTTTTTTCTTTTCTTTTCTTTCTTTTTTTTTTTTTTTTTTTTTTTTTGGTTGTAAGATAGCAAGAAGGTGTTGATATTTTGAGCTTGACTAGAGCGCTAATATTTTGGATGTTTACATTTTTCAAATGATTGCAAAACAATATTAATCTCCATAATGTAGAGAAACTTGGTGGTATTTACTACACCTGGCATTCATATTCTTTCCAAGGAAGGAAGTATTAGTACAGGTAATTAGAAGTTGATTTGCTGTATCACAGAGTAGGGTTAGTACGTAATAGGTTTAACTGCTAAAGTTAACTGGTGCTCTAAGAACAGCTAAATAGTTTTCCAAAGTGGTTGTACCATTTGTTCCTTTCCCACAGCAATATATGTCTGTTGTTCCACACCCATGGCAATATTGTTACTCTTTTTTATTTTAGCCATTCCTGTGAGTGTATATCTCATTGTAATTTTAATTTCTGGGTTTTCTCCATGACATTTTTGCCTGTCCTAAGTTTGTGAAGATATTTACCTATCTTTTCACATGGAAGCTTTACAGGCTTAGCTGTTATGCTTAGTTACATCCATGAACCATCTTGAATTAATTTTTCTGTCTTGTGTGTCTGCATCAAATTTGACTTACTAGCCTGCTATCATCTAGATGTGGTTTGTTCATACCCCCAAAAACTCATGCTGAAATATGATCCCCAGGGTGGTAGTATTGTGGGGTGGGGCATAGAGGAAGGTATCTGTCTTATAAGGGCAGATCCCTCATGAATGACTGGCTTTGTGCTGTTCTTCTGGATGTGAGTGCACTTGCTATCACAAGTGGATCAGGTCTCTTAAGAATGAATTAGTTCCGGAGGAAGCGAGACCCTACAAAGCAAGAGCAACTCTCAGCTTTTTCCCTCTCCTCATGTGTCACTCCTTCTTTTACCTTCTTTACCATGTGGTGACACAGTACAAAAGCCATGCTCAGAAGCCCAGGATGTGTCCTTGAACTTCCTAGCCTACAGAACCATGAACTAAATAAACCTCTTTTTTAATAAACTACCCAGTCTCGGGCATTCTTTTATAGCAACACAAAACAGAGTAAGAGTACTCTTTAGCAAAAGCACTTCCTTTTTCAGGGGTTCATGCTATGTCTAAAAATTTGGGGCAAGCATTACTTCTACCCACTCAATACTTAACTCTGCCACATATCAGTGTTCTTGAACTAAAAATAAAATAAGTAGGAAAACTTTTTCAAAAATTAATGCCAGAAAAACAAGTTACGTAGAGAATGGGATAATGAACTTGTCAGGAGGCAGCAAGACTTAACAGGATCTAAGAATGTACAAAATTAAATAGTAAATACTTTTCTGGGAAAGTAGAGATTTCTTAAAAATGTCAATAAGTAAGATCCTCATTTAAAAAAGAAAAAAAAAAGGTAAGTGTAAACTACTCCCAAATAGCCCAGGGTTGATTTAACTTTGAAGGTCCAAGGGTATTAAAGGTCAAATGTATTTGAGTTAAAAAAGGGAAGTTATAATAATATAGTCATATTACTCCTGTCTAGGAAAAACACACTAGAATGGTGTTTAATGTACTCTGTCCCAACGCTTCTACAACTTAGAATGTCTGAAAATCACAGGAGTGTGTTTATACATGGGAAGGTGGGGGTGGCTGATGGCCAATAGGGAGATTCCAAGGCCTCACTCCCAGAGGTTCAGATTTATAGGTCTGGAGGAAGGTTTGAGAATCTCTGTTTTAACAAGTGCAGGTGACCTGCCCTCACACTGTGAAATGGTACCCTGGTCACAAAGGGAACTTAAAGCATCAGAGTCTCCACTCCATTCATCCTTTTATCCCCAACCAACACCTCTTTTACTCCATCTCAAAGCAAAAGCCTCCTTGATTTGTTGTAAACATCAAACACAAATGAAGAGTCCAAATAGATATACCACAGGGCCAGCAGGGCTAAGAGGAGATTTCATAGAGAACTCATGCTAATCACTTCTGATGTAGTAGCATTATTATATTTAAGATTTGCAACAATTTAACAAAGTGCCTATCATCATTCCACTTTAAAGATGAAGAAACTCAGTCCACAGAGATTCAAAGTGACTTACCAAAGTCAATTTTGAAATAAGGATTTAAATACAGATTAGTTTGATTGCAAAGAGCATGCTTTGAACATGTGAGATAAATTGTTTCTCAAACACATGAACATTTATTTACAGAAATGATCAGGCCCAATTTTTATCTGTGTTTTGTAGTATTTCTGGATTTTTGCAATTTTCTCCCATCTGCCAAGTTGGCAGTTTGGGATGGACTAGGGGACATGTACATTTTCTGAAAGGAAGGCAGTTCACAACAATCAGAGCTAGCCACAAACAGAATAATATATATAAAAACAGAATAATATCCATGGCTAAGTCATGAGCTCTGTGCTACTGGAAATAGACAAGGATGGCAATTTTCTGGGGTTATTATAAGAGCAAATCCCTGCTTTAATTTCAGAATAGGAAGAAATGAATTTAGAAGGACCTTCTAACTCTAAGATTTCAGTGATACTATGAAAATGATTTATAAAGCCATCCAGGAAGTTTTCAGTGCTCTGGCTTGAAACTGAACTAACTCTTTTGCTTCTGCTGGGGAATATTTCCTTTTAAGTGGCTCCCAAACTCTTGGACAATCCTTGTTCCAGATGCTATGGTGAATAAACTGCCTGTTTATCAGCAGTAAGAATGGGGCAGGATGGCACATCTAGACTGTGTTTCTCTGACCCTGAGGGCCACTGGCCTATGCTGGGATGTCATTGGTCTTCAGCAGCTCATCAAATAAGTGAAAACTTATTCTGGTGGAAAAGAGACAGTGACTAAGTGAGCAGCCCACACTTTATGAGAAATGAACCTCTGAATAGCCTTGCAATGATGCCAGCTCTTTTGCTGAGCACTTATTCACCTGCTCTATAGTATCAACCACGCACGTAATCAAGTGAACTTGCAAACCATGTGCAAGTATTAATTCGAGGTTCTGCTAATTACCTGCAAATATGGCCATGGCCCAATAAATTCAACTTGCTATTTCTTCAGTTACCTTGTCTGAAGACTGGGGATGATGACATTATTTTAAGATTTAAGTGAGGTAGTGCTGTAAAGCATGTAGGAAACACCTTACATTTAGAGCAGTGGTTCTCAACCTTCCTAATGCCATGACCCTTTAATACAGTTCCTTATGTTGTAGTGACCCCCAACCATACAATTATTTTCATACACCTGTATTTGTACAGGGTGTATGTGATGGTTTTAGGTGACCCCTGTGAAAGGGTCATTTGACCCCCAGAAGGGTCATGACCCACAGATTGAAAACCACTGATATAGTGTCATGAGCAAATATTCATTTCTTTCCTGTTCCATTAACAAAAAAATCCCAGGTATTTAAATTATAGCACCTCTTATTTCTGCCCTGTTTATCCATCACTACCTCCCTGCCTTTCTCCACATGTATCTAAACTGTTTTTCTTCTCATGTTGACCTAATAAAGTCCCATCCATGAAAAGCACCTTCATTGTCTCTCTTTAGTACCCTGGTAATGTTTTCTGTTCTGTGCTCTTAGTGCACTCCTTTGTAGCCCATGATACACCATCACATCAAAATTGTACTATGGTTAGAGCTTTGCGTTGCTTATCTCTTCTGCTCAGATTTTGTAAGCACTCTGAGGCAGAAACTGGTTATCATCCTTCTCTGTATTTCACAGTTAAGTACTAGATCCTTTATTTCTTGATTCAACCCACTCATAAGACAAAAACAATCTCAGAAATGTGAGTTAGATTATTATTCTTTTCCCCAAAAGTCATGATAAATAGTCTGAGCTAGAAGATTTAGAAAGGTCTGGTCTGGAAGTCAAAAGGCAAAGTCTGGAGCTGGAAGAAAGGCAATATAAAAATTAAATAAACAAAATATTTCTAAATGACTTTGATAATACTGCAGACGATCTCCTACCCCTGAATCCACATGTGTTTCAGGTATGTTCTGAAGAGGATCTAAAACCCAGAGACTCAGGCGAGAGCCAGACATACACTGTCATGCTCAGCAAGACTGTGCATCACCCCTGTGGACAGAATAAATACAGCACCAAAAACAGTGGGATTCCATACGTTCAGTAGAATCAGTCAGTCAATCACTTGCTGAAGTGATCATTTGCCTGGAATAGTTTCAAGATCTCTAGGAGATGGTTAATAGAATTCATTTTGAATTCAGACATTGCTGCATTTGAGTCTCAACTCAACAACTCAAGGATTGTATGGCCTTGCAAAAGTCATTTAGCTTTCTGTGCATATTTAGATGAGGCTATCATGAAAATTCAGGTCAAATGGGAAAATTAATGTCAAGGGATTAGCACACTGATTATTGTACTTAATACATTAATAAATGCCAGGAAGAGCTACTATTTAATCCCTCTGTGCCTCCAATTCCATTCAAGGAGAATGGATATCATTCCATTCTGGGGGATGGGACCTACTTCAGAAGGCTGTTGTGACAATTATTTGGGAGGACATGCCCTGGCACATAGTAAGTGCTATGAGACTGTGCTGCTGCTGCTGCTCATTTTAATACACTGAGCACTTCATTTTATGCAGACTCAGAATGTCTAGACCCCTTTCCAAAGTGAGTGCAAATCAGAGCCCCAAAACTATAGTTTCATAGATAGAATTCTCGAGTCCATCTCTGAATGATTTTCTAAGTAGGAAATAGTCTAGACACATAATCTTTAACTAGATTAGCATCCAATCTATTTTCATCTCAGTATCAGCCTTTTCTGTTGAGTAGAGTAAACATTCCTGAGAACAGGACCATGTCACCCTTGTTCATCTGCAGCATTGACATGACTTAGGGGAAGTGAGAACTGCTTCTGTCTAAGATTTCTGGCTGCATGTGGGAAAGTGGAGAGGGAAGTTAAAATTAACTCACTTTTGTAAAAAAAAAAAAATATGTTATAGTTCCCTACATATTAATTCACAATTATTCTCACTTAATCTCAAAACAACTCTGAAATATAGATTTACAAACCATATTTCTCCTTGAAACTGAGACTTGGATAGTTTGAAATATCACCCAAATATTCATAGGATCTAGATAATCAACATGGGACTGGACTCAGGTTTTTCTAATTCTAAGATCAGCTGTCCTTCAACTATATCATCAGATATTCCAAGTTTAAATTTGTGCTTCTTCATCTAGGGTCTGTCTCAAGGTTGTTCTCAGGATTAATATATACCATATTTGAGAGCACCTAGCTCAGAACCTGACACTGGGGATGTGCTTAAATTATGAATTAAATCTGATTCTAAGGAGCTGAAGGACAGTAGGATGCAGTGACATTTAGTTAAACAAAATGTACTCAAATAGAAAGTTTCAGTTACCTATATTTCCCGTTAACTAGGGACTAACCAAAAATATTTTTCAATTTACTATAGACACCTATTTTTGTTATTTTTGTTTGTTTGTTTGTTTGTTGACTAGTCATGGTCACTTAGTTGGAATGTTTGTTTATTTTTAGTAATGATTCATCTACCTTCCCACCTTAAGCGGTCAACTTTGATACATTTTCTCCCTTAAGGCTTGAAGCTTTATTTTAGTGTTTCTGAGTATTAATAATTTTGAGTTATATTGCCTAAAATTATATCCAAAACAGATATAAACATTTGAGCTTAGTGTGAACATGTCCCAACATCCACTATATATATTAATTACACACACACGCGCGCACACACACACACACATATATATATATATGAAATTAATTTGTTTCCTTGGACCAGTTTTTGACAGTTGACATGAAAAAAAACTAGGCAATTAACAGTTCTGTTTGGTTGGTTTAAGATAATTAATCAAGCTTTACTATGCTAAACAACAAATAGAAGCCAAAGCAGAGTATTTCCAAAACTGGTTCATTAACATCGCATGTGTTTTTACTTGGGAGATGCTGTTTTTATTTTATGGCACATTTCGAACCCCCAAATTGAATTAAGTTGTTAAAGCTAAGAATATATATTTTCAACAAGAAAACCCTCCAAGAGACTATGCAGTTACATTGGTTTTGAAAAGCAAGTTAATTGATTTGAAACCTAAAACCTCAAAGTTTTCACTTGGGTCCATCACTTATCTAAGTTCTAGGAATCTTACTGTGGCTGGGTCCAAAGGGCAAAAATGAATGGAGACAGATTCCTCTGTCTAAGATGCTGGGTGTCAGTAACCAGTCCAAAGTCTCCCTTTCCCTCAAAAACAAAACAAAACAAAACAAAACACATGTGCCAATGTTCCCCAGTCTCCATAAACTAAGAAGAGAATTTAATCTTTTGTAAATTGGTTTTATAAATTTCAATCTTCCATTTTTGGATGCTTCCGTCTGTGTCTGAATCTTAGCTTCAGCTTAATATTTCATATTTAGGACTAATGAAACAAGAGATGGTACATAAGAGACCCTTAAACAAAGACTTTTCTTCTCATCACTTACTATGTCTATTTTTTCACAAGCTGGAACACAGCCTGTAAATTGCTGATACACGGGCACATGAGGGTGCTCAGCTCTCACAAGGTGTATTTTCAAATTTTGAATTAATCACTATCATTAAGAAGCATGGAGTTTCATGTGCAATTTGGGATTTCAAAACTGTCTTGAAAAATCAGGGCTGGTATAACCATGAAAGAATTTCCTGAAGCTCAAAACCACTTTTCCTTTCAGGTTGGAATGGTTCTCTGTGGCCACTTCATTTATTTATGTTATCTGCCTGGCCTGCTTGACTGTTACCTTTGAAATCCCTTATTTGTAGAATACTGTAACATATGATATTATATTATTTGAGCCACACGATTATACGATGAAGCAAAGCAGGTGTCATTGTCTGATTCAGGTATTCTGCCGGGTCGTTTTCCCTGGCTTGGCAAATAGATGGAAAGTAGCAGGTGAGGGGCTTCTGTATCGATGTAGAGGATGATGTATTTAGGTTTGAAGACACACTTCAGGTAACAAAAGGACAGGGGTGTCACTGAAGAATCTCTTGTGCTCATAGAATGCCGAATCATCCTAGGGATCATCTCGTGTTGTCCCAATCCCACCCCAGCAAGTGAGAAAAGTGATTCCTAGACATGTGAATTGAGTACACCAGGTCTTCCAAAGAGATGAGTGCTTGACTCTGCCTGAGAGACATCATAGTGAGATTTACACTTAACTTTAATTTGTTAAGAATGTACTACATATCCTATGGATTTCCAATGGGCTTCTATTGATGACAGCCTAGGTCTCCACAAGGCACTACTGTTCACAGACTCTACATATATTAGTAATTCATTTGAATCTTACAGAAACTTATGAGAGAAATGACATTATTATTCCCTATTCTGTGTGTAAGGAAAGTGAGAAACAAAAGAAATTAAAGATGCTTCCTGGATCACCCACGTGGGAAAGAGTAGTGTTGGGATTTGAACCACGGTATGCAGATGAGAGCACTGTGGTAGAAGCTCTCATACAGTGAAGGGGGCAAAAGACATTCCAAATTATGGGAAAGCTGTGAGGCTGAGAATTATGTGGAAAAAGAGCTGGGCACACTTGAAAACTCTGAACAGACCCTATGCAAGGAAGCAAGGAGTTGAAAGTGACAAGACAGAAAGGATGGGTTTGTAAGAGTTCACCATGCATCCTTTAAAGGCTACAGAGCATGCACACCATTTGACTGAAGTGTCTCTAGAGTTTCCCAGTTGGCATTTCTCCTATGTGCACTCATGCATACCTACCCCAAGCATGGCAGTGGGCACGTGGCATTACAATTGCTGATGCACTTGGCCTGCCTAGCTAACCAGGATTTATGTTCTTGAGAAAGTCTGTGCTTTATTTGCTGTTTTGTTCTCAATGTTACATCTGGCACATAGTCAATGCTTAATCAATGTTTGCTGAACCACAAAAATAATTGGGTAAAATGCACAAAGCCAATGCATACCTGAATTCCCCATGAGTACGTGGTGTCCCCTTCTGGTTTCCAAATGGTACCGGGCCCCTTGGTTTTGTGATACAGTAGTGAAATGCACATTATTTTCTGCTTCTCTGGATAACTGTTACAATGCATATGCTTGCTGAAGGCCGGTGCTCAGGTAACATAAATAGCTACGTCGCACATTTCCGTGAGTGACTGACTTCACAGGAGTGAACAGGACAACAGTCCGGGCTAATTTGCCATAGGTCTTCAGTTTCTGCATTCCTTCATTAACACAATAGCAACTTACTGAGCCTCACTTAGGGGCCAGATACTCTCACATCATGTCTAAAACCTCAGTTTGCACATTATTTTACATCACGCACAAGGAATGGGAAAGGACTTAGGATTTTAGAAGGGGTATGATGTGATTGATTTGCATTTTACAGCAGGATTTAAAAGATGTAAGGTCCAGGCGAGAAACATAAACTCCAGTCTAATGGCCACAGCAGTGCACAAGCCTGAGCCAGCTAAGTGGTTTTACAAAGAAGCAGCATTTGTATATAGTCCTCTGGACAGTGCAAATATGGAAATCCCAGAATGAGAGGAGAGCAGAAAG
Source organism: Galagoides demidoff (assembly GCA_963574575.1). Classification (NCBI taxonomy): domain Eukaryota; kingdom Metazoa; phylum Chordata; class Mammalia; order Primates; family Galagidae; genus Galagoides; species Galagoides demidoff. The sequence continues at coordinate 19,116 of CAUYQV010033530.1, read as the reverse complement.
TTGTCAGCATTTTCTTTTTTTTTTTTTTTTTGAGACGGAGCCTCAAGCTATCCCCCTGGGTAGAGTGCCGTGGCATCACAGCTCATAGCAACCTCCAACTCCCGGGCTCAAGTGAGTCTCCTGCCTCTGCCTCTCGAGTAGCTGGGACCACAGGCACCCGCCACAACGCCAGGCCATTTTTTGGTTGCAGCCATCATTGTTGTTTGGCGGGCCGGGCTGGGGATTCGAACCTGCCACCTTAGGTGTACGTGGCTGGCGCCTTAGCCGATTGAGCCAAAGGCGCCGAGCCGTTTTCAGCATTTTCTAACCCAGGAGAAAAGAGTTCCAGTGCTGTCACTCAGTGAGATAGGAGATGCTTAAGGAGAAATAGATTTTCAAAATCATAGAGGTAACTTGCATTGGCATATTATGCACTGAAATGTCTACTGAGCATCCAGGTTAAGATACCTCGCAGATAGCCTGGATGTGCAGAAGAGGGACCAGAAGAGTAGAAGAAGCACTTTTGAAGCACTTTTACATTGCTGGTGGGACTGCAAACTAATACAACGTTATTTTGGAAGGAAGTATGGAAAATCCTCAAAGAACTCAAACTAGATCTCCCATTTGATCCTGCAATCCCATTACTGGGCATCTACTCAGAAGAAAAAAAATAATTTTATCATAAGGACATCTGCAATAGACTGTTTATTGCTGCTCAATTTACAATAGCCAAATTGTGGAAACAACCTAAATGCCCACCAACCCAGAAATGGATTAACAAGCTGTGGTATATGTACACCATGGAACACTATTCAGCCATCAAAAAAGATGGGGACTTTATATCTTTTGTATTAATCTAGATGGAAGTGGAACACATTATTCTTAATAAAGCATCACAAGAATGGAGAAGCAAGAATCCTATGTACTCAATTCTGATATGAGGACAATTGATGCTAGAACATGGCAGGGAGTGGAGGAATGGGGGAGCAGAGAGAGGGAGGGGATGGGAGGTCATGGTGTGTGACACACCTCTTGAGGGAGGAGCACAATTATAAGAGGGCCTTTACCCAACAAATGCAATCAGTGTAACTTGGTTCTTTTTACCTTCAATGAATTGCCAACAATAAGAAAGAGGTGGGGGGCTGGGGCTTATGAAGAAAACCAGGGTTGAGATCTGCTCAGGGAACATAGTCCAGAGGTAATGAAGTCCTGGGAACACCTGAGAGAGACCAGTGTGACATGAGGAGAAGGGAGGAGGGGAGGAGGGGATGGGAGGGCATGGAGAGGAGATCAAGGAGGGCATCACCAGAACCAGAGCTTAGGAAATGGAACCAATTTGATGAAGCTGCATGGAAACCTGAGAAGGAGCCAGGAAGTTCACAGAATTCAAAGAACCAGGAGAAAATTGCGTAAGGTGAGGAAGGAAAGAGTTTTAAGAAAGTTGGAGTGGTTGCTCATAAAAAGCACCAAACTGCAGAAAATTCAAAAAATATTATTAATTTGGGTAAAACTAGGGGAAAAAAAGATATCCAGTGTTTTGATAGCAGATGCTTGACTCATTTCTCCAAAGCATATTTTTAAGAATGGTAGATTAAGATGAGAAAAGCAGAAATCAGCATGTGAGGAGTGAAATGGTGATAGGGAGGTAGGGACAATAAGTCAACTTGACTATTTCGAGAATGACAGTTGTTGGAAGAAAGAAGTGGAGGAAGGCTGGGGAGATTTTTAATGTCAGCAAAATTTGGAAATGTTTCTCCAAATGTTGGTGGAAACACTGGCACATAGTCAATGCCCATAGGGGCAAGACAGAGACAGAGACTTTGCCTCTGAAATGCCAGAAAGAGAGGAAAGGATGGGTGTGGACTGATTCATAGTCCAGAGACGCTGGGAGGGAAACAGATGAGTTTGTGCCTGCAAGCCTCCATTAATTCGCTTAGCAGAATAAACACTAGACAGTCTTGGCATCAATGTATGCTAGAAAGTAGGGAGTCAGCGGAAATAATATTTCTGAGACATTAGAAAAAGAAAACCCTAATTGCTTTGCTTCATAAGGCCACAGGGATCTGACAAATATCAAAGAGATTAAGAAAGGCTGGAGGAAGAGGCAAGAGAGATAAAGATGGTGGAGGCTGGAGTGAAAGGGAGAGACAGAAAATGAGAGGGAGGAGGAGAGAGGCAGAGTGAAGGAGAGAAGGAGGAGGCAGAACCAGAGAAGGGGAAGAAGAGGCAAGAGGAGAAGAGAGGAGAGAAGCTCGACAGAAAGAAACAGATTATCAGCTCAGAAAATTTAAAAAATCTCATTTTGTGCCTAAATTCCTCGAAAGGGGAAAACCAAACAAAGACCTAACTCTTAAACCCTTTTGTTCACCCACTGGCTTTCCACCAAAAATAAGTTCTAGGCCAGGAGGTTGGTGAAAGATAATGCAAGCCCAGGAGAAAATTTAGATCACACAAGTGAATATATTCCCAGGCTGGAAAGTCGCAGAGTCGTTCACAGGGGAAATCATGAAAAAATCTTGCTTGAAGTTGCCATGCACATTATTTAAAGAGTCAGAAAATAGAAACATGATAAGCTATAATTTTGCTGTCTTCCTACTACAAATAAATTCATACAGTGAAAATGTCTTTCTGAGCAGATACGTGACATTGCTGGGCTGCGATGATTTGTGTTTCCTTTGGAGCGTGTTCTAGCCTCACGCAGATCCCGTGGTGGCTCTAGCTCATTTGACAACTGCTCTGAGTTTTACACTCTGTCCAAGGTGAAGATTGTTCCTATGGCTACTCTTCAGGGCCCCTCTGGGGAACTGCATCTTGCTTTAACTCTACTATTCTCTCTTAGACTCCAGGAGAGAGCTTCTCTGGATGCGGATTGACTTCAGACAATCATAATATGGGATTGAGTATTGCCCATCTCTGGACACTTGGGATTGGTTCAGTGACTTGTAAAAGGGCCATGAGCAGTGACAAATGTTTGCTGTATCTGAAGTTCTATGTTTTGAAACATGGGCTACTAAAGTAAGTCTTTTTTTTTCTCTTCTTTTTTTATTATTGGGGATTCATTGAAGGTATAAAGAACCAGGTTACATTGATTGCCTTTGTTAGGTAAAGACCCTCTTATAATATATTATATCCTGTCCCCAAAAGGTGTGTCATACACTGTGACTCCCCCAACCCCCTCCTCTTTCCCTCTGTCTGCTCTTCTCTCCCCCCCACCCACTGTGTACTAGGTCATTCATTGTTCTCGTATCAGAATTGAGTACATAGGATTCTTGCTTCTCCATTGTTGTGATGCTTTACTAAGAATAATGTGTTCCACTTCCATCCAGGTTAATACAAAGGATGTAAAGTCTCCATCTTTTTTAACAGCTGAATAGTATTCCATGATTATACAAATACCACAACTTGTTAATTTATTCCTGGGTTAATGGACGTTTAGGCTGTTGTTGGACATTTTGGCAATTATATTGAGCTGCAATAAACAGTCTAGTGCAAGTGTCTATTAGAGAAATGCAAATCAAAACCACCCTGAGATGTCATCTAACCCCAGTGAGAATGTCCCATATCACAAAATCTCAAAACTGAAGATGTTGGCATGCATGTGGAGACAAGGGAACGCTTTTACACTGCTGGTGGGACTGCAAACTAATAAAGTAAGTCTTTACTTTCCTAACCCCCAGACGTATTCTCACCACATTGTGGTAGAATTGGAGCCAGTATGGTATCATTAAAGGATCAAGCTATATGGATTGTGGAGTCTGACACTTAGGCTTAAGCTAAGTGACCTTACCAGCTATATGAAGTCAGGAACTTAAGTTCTCTGAGCCTTAGCTTCTGTGTTTGGAAAATATTGCCAATGTTAGTGTCTATCTCAGAGAGTCATTGTAAGTAAGAACAAAAGCCATATAAAGAATGGGAGTATTATAGTGGCTTGAATAGTAAGTATCCTGCCCAAAACTTGAGACCTCCTAGAACCTGAGAATGTGACCTTATTTGGAAACAAGGTTTTCGTAGGTATACTTAAGATATGGTTCTACTGGATCAGGGCTGGGCCTGAACCCAATGACTGCTTATCTTTATAAGAAGATGAGAAGAACCATAAAGACAGAGAAGAAAGACCACATGAAACAGAGGTAGAGACAATAGTTATGCCAACACAAGTGATGGAGCACCTCGGTCACCCAAACCTGGAGAATTCTTCCTGGGAGTCTCTAGAAGGAGTACAGCCCTGCTGACACTGTCTCCAGATTTCTGGGTGCCTCTAGCACCAGGAGAGAATAAGATTTTGTTGTTTTAAGACACAAAGTTCATGGTAATTTGTTTTTATGGCCAGAGAAAACAAAGCTTTAAACAAAGTGAAATAAAACTTATCTCAGTATCACATGAATTTTAACCTATATTCTGTCAACCACCTTGCAGTTCCCAAATTGATCACTTGGCCCTGCTTTATTGGCTTTGACACTTATGGGTCTCAATTTCAACCATTTTCCACTTTTCTTATTCTCCAGACCAGAGCAAAGGGCATCCTGCATATCCTTCCATTAAATCTACCGTGGCTCTGAACTCCCACCTGTCTCGGCCATTCCAATTCATTATCCATTCAATAAATATTTGTGAAGCAATTACTGTGAATTGGTCAGTATATGAAAAACCAGTGCTATGGCTAATAAAACCAAGCCCTTATTTTTATAAAATATATTTTCTAGTGAGAGAGAAGATAAACTAGTAGGCAGTTGAATACATAACATGTCAGATGACGTTTAAGTGCTATAAAAACAAAATACAGCAGGATGGGGCTATGCAGAGCTGCGGCAAAGTGTACTTAGTATCCATGGGTCAGGGATGGTCTCCTGGGGAGGTGGCCTTCTAAGTGACCTGAATGTAGAAAGAGAAGGTCTTCTGACATGTGGAAGATGAAGAGAAAGGAGAAATGAGGGCTGGTCATCTACAGCCTTGTAGGTTATAAGTCGGACTTTCATACTGAGTGAGACAGGAAACCATCAAAGGATTCAGGATAAAGGAGAGAGTGGTCTGCCAAATACTTTAGAGGGATCCCTCTAGCTGCTGTTTCAAAAATGGATTTTAAGTGGGTAACAAGGGGGAAAGATGAGGTAAGATGCAATCACAAGAAGTCCAGGCTATATAAGACCTCTCACTACTTTCCCCACCTTCTTCAAACCTGGGATAAAAAGGCATGGAAGTGAAAACATTTATTAGAATTTGCCAGGATCTGTTTAGATTTTGTGGAGAAAGCCAAGTGGCATGTCCTATGAATTGTGATTTCCTAGAACAAGAGAAACCAGGGAACTCTCCAAGGATTTTAATGAGATAGGAAAGACTGGAAGAATGGAGGTGGGTTAAATATGAGACATCCTGCAAGCCCTAAATACAGAATTGATGAACTTTCTTCCTATCCTTTGCCAGGCTGTCAGCTGGTGGAATCCAACAGTGTCAGGAAAAGTTAACAGAATTTAACTACCGTAGAACTTCCACAGTTGACCTCCTCCATACATTGACCACCTCCTCAAGATGACCCAAATGCATAGGCTGGACATGTACCACATGTACAAATTAGGAGAGAAGACCTAGTTCCTTATGTTGACCTCCTCCATATGTTGACCAGTTTGGTACAGTCCCCTGGGCAGTCAGCTTATAGAGAGGTTCAACTGTATTCTGTAAAACATCCAGAGGCCTAGCTGTGCCTTCCCAAAGCATACTGACTTCAATATGTACCTTAATTTGTTAACGTTATATTAATACTATCATGTAGCCATTGAGAACATCAAGTATGTGATGTCCCCCCCAAAAACAAAAGCACGTAAGGAATTGTAGCATCTTTTTTGTCATTGCTGTTTGGTTCCCGCCTGCATGCAGGAGCTGAGGCAGGGGAGGCTGGCAGACTTCATGCGAGGCAGACCTCCCCAAACCCACCCAGTCAGATCTATTCAGGCAGAGTTTACAAAAGTGAGAGGACCAAGGTGCTGACGATTCAGAGCATCTTGGATTACCACTGAATTCTTTCATCTGCTACTTTGAAACAATTAAAGCCATAAAGCTCTCTTTCGTCCAAAGTTGTTAAACCCTTTTACCTGATACAACAGTCTACAGGAAGAACATAAGCAATTAAAAAGTAAAATATTAGCAATGCTTTTGTGAGCGAGCTAGAGAGGGAGGGAGGAAACAGGAGATTACGGAGCTTGATTTTCCACACCAAGCCTGTCTTTAGTAGATGAATCCTTCAAGTATGAGAAATTCCTCAGAGAAGCAGGGCTACCAGTACAAGGCCCTAGGTGGTAACCCTTTACAGCTCCCCCTGAAAAAAAAGCGGCTAGAAAACCAACGACTGCTTAGAAACATATGTTCTTCGGGGAGTCTTGCAAGTCTTCCTCTAAACTCTGAGCCAACCCAGATGTCAGGGAGCAGAGGTCAGGACTTCACAGAAAGCCAGATGCTGTAGCGAGCACATATTGCTGCACAGACACATGTGTGTATGGGTATGTGCAGTGTATAAATATATACTTTGACGTGTGTGTGTATATTCTGGCAAACTCCCCTCTCAGCTTCCCATCCTTTTAGGTAAACTGAAGAAGGAAGGAAAGATTTCCTGTGAAAACAACTTGTAACCCTGCTCATCTGCTTAATGTGCTTGGTTGGGTTCGATGTAACCCAAGAAAAGGGGGAGTAGGAAGAAGATTTTGGGAAGAGACAGCTTCACACTGAGTATTCCAACTCGATTTGATTTGTGGCTGCTATTTTTTGGCACTGTTAGATGCTGTGTGCAAAGTAGAAATAATTACAAGACCAGTTGCTCTTACCTATTTATAAAGCAGCTTGACTTTATTTAATCTCTCGGGTGAAATAACTGAGTGGGAGGATCCTGTATGCTACCTTCTAATACAGTAGATTCTTTTTTTTATTATTTCTTATAGCATAACTGTGTACATTAACGCAATCATGGGGTACAGTGTGCTATTTTCATATACATTTTGAAATACCCTCATCAAACTGGTTAACATAGCCTTCATGTCATTTTCTTAGTTGAGTTAAGACAGTCATACTCTGCTTTTAGAAAAATTCACTTGCTAAAAGCAGGAGGCTGGGGGCTCAATCTTAGCTCTACCCTCAGTTAGCTGTGCTGCTGTGGCCAGTGTATCTCATCTTTTTCTCTGTCCCCTAAACTATCCCTAGAAGAGATGGTTTCCTCATCTGTGAAATAAAGTAGTTGGATTAGAAAAAGGGTCACAGAATAACTGCCCATAAAATAACTAAGTTGGTTCCATATAAGGCAACAGGGAGTGACGCCCCTGTTACCTCTGGCCCACTACTGCCCTGTGCCAATTTGGCCTGCTCTAATTTTTCAAAGAAATATGGACATCCATATTCTTCTATCAGAGTGAGCAATTTTTTAAATATTCTAAAGGATGAACAAAATGCATCTGGGTGCCTAATCTTTGCCCTAGATTTTGCAATTACCTAGATGACTCATAAAGTTTCTCATAGTTCAAATAATGATTAAGTTCTTGAGATTTTTGCACAGATGTGCCAAGAATACCCACATTATCTCCCGTTGCTGGAAGAAATTGTGCCAGCGAGTCCTCAGTTCCTGGACTGTAGGCCCTCAAGTGTCACTTACTGCTTGTGCTATAGCTCTTTTGATGCCAGGCTCCTAATTTCAAGTCCAGAGGAATCTCTGGGCTGTGTGTGGTACTCACAATTCCACAGAAAGTGGCAACACTGCCTTGAATTCACAAGAGGACATGGCCTGATCTGGTTAGGGCATTCTCTCTCACAGCCTCTGGCTCTATAGGAGGAAAACTATAGCAGCTACAGCACAGGAAACTACATGTGGATCCCTGGGAAAAACTCAAGGATCTCAAAATAACTCAGCAGCACTCAGATTCCAGAAGGCCTAAACATTTTTTGTATCAAAATTGTTAAATTAATTAATTGGGAGGCTCCTCTAGCACCCTGAGTTCCCACTCAAGCAAACCAAACCTAATTCAGCATGATTGGTCACAGCCTGGGAAAGTAAAACTTGAGTCTAGCCAACCAGAAGCTACCAATTAGCCTCAAACTAGGGGCTTTGAAGCTACTGTTTCTCTTTAACCAATCACATATTTTCTATGTCTTGCTTCTGTGAACACCTTTTAAACATTTTCCCCTCATGCCTCTTCAGTGGGGCCCCAATCCACCTGGGGTCTGGAACTGCTCTATTCATGAATTGGTAACTACTCAAATAAACTTTGTACGATTTTAATGTGCTTAAGTTTGTTTCTTCGTGGTATTGAAAAATAAACAGACTCTATCATTAGAGATTGTCCACCATGTGCAGCCCTAATGTGGGGGCTTTCATAGAACCCAACATAAGAAAAACAGACTTTACATATAAAAAAGGAAGAATATTGTCACAGAAAAGAATAGGTAGATGGGATATAATTAGATATACAAGATTAATAGATATTTTCATGAGAAAGCTGAAAGCTTTTCTTTGTTTTTAATCAATGTATATTTTATTTAGTTCCTATCTATTACGTGTCATGGCCTGGACATACCTGCATTCACATAGGCAAAGGCTAGGGAGACAAATTAATTATAAAAAAATTTAAGTAGACTCAGTGCCTGTAGCTTAGCAGTTATGGCGCCAGCCACATATACTGGGGCTGGCAGGTTCAAAGCAACCCTGAGCCTGCCAAACAGTGACAACTGCAACCAAAAAATAGCTGGGTGTTGTGGTGGGTGCCTACTTGAGAGGCTGAGGCAAGAGATTCACTTAAGCCCAAGAGTTTAAGGTTGTTGTGAGCTGTAATGCCATGGCACTCTACTGAGGGTGACAGAGTGAGACTCTGTCAAAAAGAAAGAAAGAAAGAAAGAAAGAAAATTAAGTATTTATTTAAGTAATTAAATACTACACTGAAGAAGAAAAGTATAGAGTTTCATGCAACCAAGAAATCTAGCTTGAGAATGGGGGTTTGTTTTTAGAACATTCTTTCCTTCCCTGTTCTTAGTTCCTCTTAGTTCTTTTTGTCAGTTAATTCCTACTCGTTACTAAACAGAGAAATCGGTGATTTGGAGGAAGGAGAAAGCAGGGCAGGTTCCAAATACCTGGAGATTGAACAGACATAAAATGACATAAGAAAGAGAGAAAATGGTAGGAACTAAAAACAGAGAGGCAAGTGTGAGACGGAGTGTGTACCTTTGGGATTGCAAACTAATACACCCATTCTGGAAAGAAGTATGGTGAATTATCACGGAACTAAGAGTTGACATATCATTTGATCCTGCAATTCCATCACTAGGTATCTATCCATATGAACAAAAATCATTTTACAACAAAGATGTTAGCACCAGAATGTTTATAGCAGTTCAAATAATATTTGCCAAGTCAAGTCACAGAAGCAGTCTCCAAACCCATAAACCCATGAATGGATTAACAAATTGTAATATATGTATACCATGGAATACTATGCAGCCATAAGAAAAGATGAAGACTTTACATCTTTTATGTTTGCCTGGATGGAGCTGAAACATATTCTTCTTATTAAAGGATTTTAAGAATGGGGAAAAAATGATTCAGTGTACTCAATACTATTATGAAACCAATATATAATCACTTACACATTCATATGAATGATAAAACACAAATATAGTTCAGAAAGGAGGGGAGAGGAGAAAGAGGGGAATAGAGGGGGAAGGCAATTGGAGGGAGGGTATTTGATGGGATCTCACCTAATGTGCACAATGCAAGGATACATTTCAAAACAACTAGAGCAGTGGTTCTCAGCCTTCCTAATGCCTCCTAATGCCCTGACCCTTTAACACAGTTCCTCATGTTGTGGTGACCCCCAACCCTAAAATTATTTTCATTGCTACTTCATAACTATAAAATTTTGCTACTGTTATGAATCGTAATGTAAATATTTAATATGCAGGGTGTATTTTCATTGTTACAAAGGGGTCATGACCTACAGGTTGAGAACCATTGAACTAGAGTATAATATAAATGTCTTACCACAAAAAATAAATAAGTGAGGTGATGGTTATGTTAATCAGTTTGATTTAAGCATTCCACATTGTATATCAAATCATCACATTGTACCCTATAAATGTATACAGTCATGATTTAATGCAAATTAAAAATAATAATAATAATAAATTTTTAAAAAGAAAGTCAATAAGAGGTTTAAGTCAATAAGAGTCAAGGTTTTAAGTAGTTTCTAGTTAGTGATTAGAGACTATTCTGAATAGTGTTTCTTCATCATCCAGTGGGATAGGATAGTGGTTTGGTCCAGGATGATTACAAAGAAAATAGATAGAAGTGGTTGAATTTTAAAATATTTACATTTGCAATTTTTATATAAGCATAGGGCAACCTAATCTATAGCATGCATTTTATAATTTGGATCGCTTGATTTTGCATACTGTCAAATTCCCCATGCTTCCATAGTTCCAATATACAGACAGAAAAGAATAGCTAGATGGTATATAATTAGGCAACTTAGCAAATGCTGTAGCTATCCATGTTGACAGCTGATGACCTGGTTCAAACTTTTCTTCTTTTGTTTGAGGCACAATGTCTTTCTCCTTTGTGGATAATACTTGGTTCAACGTCAACTTCCACATCAACATTTGTGTCCAGATTTATAATGATTTCTTTATTTTAATTTACTTAAAGTAATGCAAGTAGGACAATAGTGAGTATAATTATGGAGAGAAAGAGGAGACAAATTGGATAAACATGCTATTTTTCATAATTGGAATCACCATGCTACTTCAATACCCACCTCTCTGTTACAGAATCATGCTTAGCTCACTCATGGCTTAGGATAAGTGTGTGAGTCACTTGTGTAAATCTTATAATAGAGACAGAATATTGATTGGAGGGAAAAAAAGAGTGAAAGCTAAAATACAAGGATATTTATCACACGATTATCAATATCTGAATAAAGGCAACTCAAAAATAATAAATGCCTCAAAACTAATACATCTAATATTGTGTTATATATTCCCACAGCTTGGAGGAGGGTTTATTTTTAACACATCCTTTCTTTAATATGGTTTAGCACAATATTTTCTATATATAGTTTATATGCTTCTTCACAAATAAGAATGTCCCAGATTATAAGCTTTTCATTGTACAATTTTAAATATTATAATGCTTTCATAAGTGAATATTCAGCTGTTTATTTACCATGTTCTAATATCCAAACATTAAAGCTTTTATCAATATTTAATTATCATAATTTTAAAATAAATATAATTGTGTATATTTCATTATTGTCTTTAATAGTTAAAATAGAGCCCCAGATGTTCTATTATTGAAACCAAAGATATAAATATTTTAAGGCCATAGTCACCATTAAAGATAACCATATGATGAAAATTATGCAATGTAGAAATTTAGCATTTCCTTTTACATTATCGATAACACACCAATGTAGGGAGGAGACTTATATAAAAAGCATAAAACAAAAAGTAAAAGAATCCCTCACACCTGACCACCAGTTACAACCCAAATGTAATCACTCTTAACAATTGGTTGGATAGTTTTACAGGAATTTCAGTTTTCATAGAAATATATACACAATATCCTTTTCAAAAATCTTCATAGGAGATGGTATACACAATTTTATATCTCAATTAAAGTAGTAAGAAACTATTTAAGCAATCTCTTTTTAAAAATTAATCTGACCTCTAACTTTTTGCTATTATACCAATGCTTCAATGGAAACCTTTGTTCACATTCCTTAGAATGTATTCAATAGAATACAGCTGGAGCATGAATTCCTAGAGGTCAATTGCTTGTGTCAAATTTCAAGAGCTATTGCCAAATTTCCCTCTAGAGAGTTTGCACCAATCCATATTTTAGCAGAGAGATTTTAAATCATTTAAACAAAATGGCACTTATTGAGTCCCCAATATGTTCTGGTTATTTTTTGCTAGCTTAATGAGCATAGGGATGAATACAGTTTGGCCCCTACTCCCAGCCTATCAGAGGAGGAACTGGCAAACTATGGCCTACAGGCCAAATCCAACCTGCCCTCTGTTTTTGTAAATAAAGTTTTATTGTAATACAACCATGCCCGTTTATTTATGTATTGCTTGTGGCTGCTTTTGTGCTACCATGGAACCAGACAGTTAAGACCTAGAATGTGTATCCCACAAAGCCTCAATTATTTAACATCCTTCCCTGCACAGAAAACTCCTGTCTACCTCTGACTAGAGTATTAGGCAGAAATAATAAATCAGTAATTAAAATAGTGAACAATTAATTTTATGAAAGGTAACAACATTATATAGTCTCAAAATATATATTATAGAACGTTGGTGATTCTCTCATGAATGTCCACATGTAAGATCAGTTATGGTGAGGGTGATTCTACAAATCGTCATATCAAACATGATAGCACTACTGTTGTATTCTACAGTATTGTCATAGCTCCAGCAGAGAAATTCTCTGAATCTCTCTTGGCAGTCATATTAGTAAAAGGAAGGTTTGCTGTTATCTAGTTCAACAATTCATTCTATGAGTTTTTTTTTTTAATTGAAACCTTGAGAAGTTTATTGACTAGTTCATAGCAGGCTTGAGTAAATGAGAATCAGGTCCCATTTATTCAATATATACGAAGTACTCCTACAACTTGACATTAAATAGACGAAGTACTCTTACACCTTGACATTAAATAGACCACCCAATTGTAAAGTGGCCAGTGGATTTGAATAGCAATTTTTTCAGAGAAGACACGCAAATGGCCAATAAGCATGTGATAAATGCAAATTAAGCCCACAGTGAGATTGTCACTTCTCAGTAGGGTGGCTATAATCAAAGAGGCAGCCAAGAAAAACGCTGGTAAGACTGTGGAGAAATCGGAACTTTCACACATTGCTGTTTGGATTTTATAATGATGCAGCTACTTTAGAAAACTGTTTTTTACTTTCTCAAAATGTTCATCATAGAGTCCGTATGACTGAGCAATTCCACTCCTGGTATATAGCCCCCAAATTAAAATATATGTGAAAACATGTGTCCACAAAAAAACCTGTTCATGAATGTTCATAGCGGTATTATTCATAATAGCAAACCATAAAAATAACCAAAATGTCCATCGACTGGTTAATGGATTAAAAAACGTGATACATTCATGTAGGATAATATAATTGGCAATCAAAAGTAATAAAATACCAATAAATGCTGCAACATGCATGAATCCTGAAAATGTTACCGTAGGTGTAAGAGTTCAGTCACAAAAGGCCACATACTGGATGATTCTATTTGTATGCAATGTCCTGAGTAGGGTAATCCACACAAAGAGAAAATAGATTAGTGTCTGGCTATGGCTAGTGGGAGGGAGAATGAGGATTGGCTGCTAATTAGCACAGAGTTGCTTCTTAGAGCGGTGAAAATGTTCAAACAGGTTGCGATGATGGTTACACAACTCTGTCAGCATATTAACAAAGTGGCTTAGACACCCTGGCATGCATGTGAATTTGTGGCACATGCACTATTTGCCTCAATAAAGCCATTATTAAATGTAAATCACCAATTAACTAGAAAATAGATGAGTATATTTATAATCTTCACACTATAACAGAATTTGCATACAAAATAATTTTAAAATCTAAGTGCACACAAATAATAAAATGAAGCCTTCTTTGTGGAAAAGAGTTTAATGCAAATATACCAATGGATTTATAGCTCCAATATGCAAAGATCTCTTACAAATGAATAAGAAAATAGCAGAACAAGGGCAAATGACTTGACTTGTCAATTGATACAATACTTGTAGTAAATACAAATAGCCAATGCGTATACAAAAACATGTCCAGCGTCACTCATAGCTAAGAAATAAAAATTACCACTGCTACTGTATGACATAGCCTATCAAATGGTCACTCTCTGTCACTGGATACTTTGAAATATTTTTCTTGACTTAATTTCTACTTCACATGACCTAGAAGTTTGGCTACAGAGAATTTAACCTTAAAATAGTATATTCGTGTGAAATATATATGCAAGGATAATTTTTGCAGCATAAATTACAATTCTGAAAATAAATGTGAAGTGAACAAAATGTTCAATGTTAATGCATCATTGTAATAGAAAACGTTTGCAAACATTAAGGAGAATGTGTACATGGTCATACAGATGTTGGGGATATTCTGGATCCACCGAAGGCTAGAGAGTCTATTACTCTGGAATTTACTTGGACAGACACACTCACTTTCTGCAAATAACAGTTTTGTACAGAGCTTCACTAATAACCACACTATCGAAATGAGCAGGAAGCATATGAAGGGTTGCAAGTCTGGATTGGAATGCACTGTCAGCATAAAATACACACTGATTTCAAAGACTTGGTACAAAAAATAAGAATGCACAAATGTCTTATTTTTAAATTGGTTATATTGCTTGACTTACATTAATATGTTGGATCTATTGAGTTGAAGAGAATGTATTGATAACATCAATTTCACTTTTTTTTTACTTTTTTTAATGTATTAGCTATTTGAAAACTAAAAATAACAGGTGGCTCACATATTACTATGGACCCGTGTTAATAAAGAATGATTAGGACTCTCTTCTTTGATCAAAACTTTAATCAGACTCCTGAGTCCTTTCTGACTAGCCCTGAACTTGGATTACCCTCCCTGTTCTTGCTGAATCTAGTTTGAGCGAGAAAGAATCCTGATAAGTTAATTTAGCAATGGTTTCCCAACGTGGGCATCTGACCACCGTTGATAGATCACTCCCCTGACTTGCTTCAGCAATAATCGGCTGAGGCACTTCAGTCAGAAATCCCTGATAGCTGATGTTCCTCATGGTTTCTGTCTATCCACTGACCTCCACCCTTCTCAGTTACAAATTCCCACTTGTTCTTGCTGAAGTCAGAGCTGAGTTCAATGCCTCTCCCACATCGTTAGGACCCTGTGGTAGTGATCCCCACACCTGTGGCAAGTTCCCCCTTTGGATAAAGTTTACTTTACCATCTTTAACAAGTGCCCTGGGTAATTTTTTCTTTAACAAGTGAAAACATTCCTGAAAACATAAAGATAATTATGCTTAACATTTGTACAGTCAGCAGCACTTTGTAAATATCTCTGTTATACACGGACTCTTAATTCTCACAGCAGTCCTGTGTAATGTGTAGGCTATAGCTAATCATTGTGTAGGCTATAGCTCAATTCTTAAATGTATAGGCTATAGCCCAATTCTTAAAATGTGAAAGCCAAGGGTGAGACCATATAAAAGACAGGAAAGTATAGCATAAGCAGCAAATGACAGAACTAAGACCAAATCTTTTTTTTTCCCCGTTCAAATTTCCTTTATTATTTCTTATAGCATAACTGCACATTAATGAAATCATGGGGTACAGTGTGCTGTTTTCATATACATTTTGAAATACTCTCATCAAACTGGTTAACATAACCTTCATGTCATTTTCTTAGTTATTGAGTTAAGACATTCATACTCTGCTTTTAGAAAGATTCACTTGTACCCTTATAAGATAGCAACTTCACTTTCATCAGCAATATCTATAACTAGAAAGAATCTAGTGCACAGAGCTCAATTTTCCATGGTAAGGTAGGCACATTTTCACCAACACTTATACATGTTTATCTGAAATTCTCTTTCTTTTCTGAAAGCTTAAGGAAATACATACTTGGATCCTTCCAACTTTACAATGAAACTACTTCACCTACATTCTGTTTACTCTGCCTGGATGAGTGATCTAAAAGAGAATGGAAAGTGAGGGAATTACCAAATGTCAGATGCTAAAAAGTACCCTGTAAATAATGTCTTCTGCTTTGATAACAGTCAGAATGATAATATTGATCATGGTGGTGGTGGTAACAGTACTATTAGTAACAGCAGTGGCCAAACTTAACCAAGATTTTGGTATGTACCAAGCACAGTGCCACGTACTTAACATTACCTCACGCGCCATGAACCATCATCTCTCTATAACATCTGCTCACATGAGAGGGGATTCTCCCACAACCATAAATTAGCGAAGAGCTCACTTTGGAGGTATCTATAGACAGAGTCCAAAGTAGCTTGCTATAATAACAAAAAAAATCTTTAAAATTTTGTTTCATCTTAAATATTAGGTTTATTTTACAATCTACATCATAATATATATGCCTTTATTTTACTTTTTAAATAATATTTTAAAGTGCTTAACATTAAAAAATTCATATTTCTTGACAGTGCCTGTGGCTCAAGGAATAGGGCACCAGCCCCATATATGGGAGGTGGTGGCTTCAAGCCTGGCCCCAGCCAAAAACTGCAAAAAAAAAGTCATATTTCCTAAAATATGGTCAATATTCTTTACATGACATATTTTAAAGTGGAAACTCATCAAGGCTTATCTGTTCAGGTTTTTCTCTGTGTTTTCAAAGATAAGAATATTCCTCTCCTCTGGATATGGGGAAAATCCCCCTGGAATATGATCGCTAGGTTTTATGATTCACTTCAGGGCAGAAAAGGTGAAGGGAATTCTTTCCAGTTTCTATGACATGCTTCTATGTCTGCTTCCTCAAATTTCAAAGTGTCCATTGTGGAGTAGTGTGTCCTAAATCCCATCATTGGTAAGAGAATGTAGGATAAAAAAATGGAGACAACCAGCTTGGTGTCCTACACCTAGCTCAGTGAGTAGGCTGCTGGCCACATACACCAAAGCTGGTGGGTTCAAGCCCAGCCCAGGCCTGGTAAACAACAATGACAACTGCAACCAAAAAATAGCCAGGCATTGTGGCAGGCACCTGTAGTCCTGGCTACTTGGGAGGCTGATGCAAGACAGTCACTTAAGCCCAAGAGCTTAAAGCTTCTGTGAACTGTGACACCATGCCACTCTACCAAGGGTGATACAGTGAGACTCTGTCACAAAAAAAAAAAAAAAAGTGGAGAAACTTTAGGAGAATTCAGTGGAATAAAAGCACTTATTTATTGAGCTCTGATAAGTCTGCAAACTTGCCACCATGCACTTGCATTGGTATCACTGTACAAACAACTCAGCAAATTGTTTCTTAACCTTAGCATATCAGGGTCTCATAGCAATGTTCATCTCCACACGTGTCTAGCTGAGTGGTATTCATTATTGTTTCTGTGTGTTTTTGTGTGCCACTGTGAGAAAGAGCTTGAATTAGTACAATGAACAAACATTAAATTTCTTGTTAAACTTGGCAAATGTGGCAGTGAAGTCAAGGACGTGGTAGTTCAAGTTTATGGGGATATGGCCATGAAGAAAATGGCAGTGTACAAATAGATGAGAGGAGGGAAAGAATTACTGATGAAGACAGGTCAGGGAAGCCAGTAATGAGCAGAACTGACAAAAACATTGCAAAAATTTGCTGAATTGTGCATCAAAATTGTTGCCTGACTGTGAAAGGCATATCAGACCAAATAAACATGGATAGAAAAACAGGAAAATCTTACTTAAAAATCTCAGCCAACAACTCATGGCTTTTACCTCATGACAACACACCAGGTCACATGGCACTGTCAATAAGGGAGTTTTTAGCCAATAGACAAATAACTGTATTGGATCACCCTCCCTATTCACCTGATCTGATCCCCAGTGACATTTTTCTTTACCTAAAGAAAAAGGAAAATATGGAAAGGAAGGTATTTTGATGACATTTGGGACATCAGATGACAGCTCTGATGGCCATTCCAGGAAAAGAGTTCCAAAATTGCTTTGAAGGGTGGATTAGGTACTGGCTTCAATGCATAACTTCCTAAGGGGGGTACTTCAAAGATGACCATAGTTATAGTCAACAATGAGGTATGTAGCACTTTTTCTAAGATGAGTTTGCAAACTTAATCGATAGACTTTATATTATTTCTTCCTGGGAGCCGAGACAACACTAGGCACATAACAAAATGAGGTTCATAAGAATGATTTGAAATCTTTCATCTTCTTGCTAAAAGGACACATTAGTAATCACAGGAAGATCTTCTATTATATTATTGTCATATATGGATTACCTTTCATGGATACTTGGGTAGTAATTGGGACAATGGGACAGCCCCTAGGATACTTTTGAAAAGGATGACTTTAGTAAAGGAGAATAGAATGATAGGAGGGGTCACTTACAAGTCCTTCAGCACCTCTCAGTCAAGCCATTAGAGCAAAAGGAACTTCTAAAAATGAGAGTAATTGCCATTCCACCAAGATGACCTTACCTATTCTGAGACATTCGCAACATTCTTGGCGAGTTAAAACTTTTCTCCATTACCAAAGAAAGAGAGAAAAAAAAGTGGCATCAAGAAAAATGAAGACAATGATCCTAAGATCTCTTTGGCCTTTGATCAATTTTGTAAGCAAAGCTGGAGCAGGAAAATATTTCTGTCCCTCCTTTCTCCTCATTCCTCTCCTCATTGACTGACAATTTTGAAGTCCACAGTCAAAGCACATTGAACAACCCTATTAAATGATCTACTAGAACTAGCTCTGCTGTCATACCAATTTTTCCTGTTCCTTGTACTTCTGTTTTGTCACCTTTATCTTTTTTTTTATTTTTTAGAGACAGAGTCTCACTTTCTTGTCTTCAGAAGAGTGTCATGGTGTCACAGCTCACAGCAACCTCCAACTCCCGGGCTTAAGTGATTCTCTTGCCTCAACCCCCAAGTAGCTGGGACTACAGGTGCCCACCAGGACACCTGGCTATTTTTTTGATGCAGTTTGGCCAGGGCAGGTTCGAGCCCTTCACTCTTGGTATATGGGGCCGACACCCTACCCACTGAGCCACAGGAGCCGCCCCACCACCTTTACCTTTTAAATTTTATAAGTAATGGAAAATAATTGAATAGACTCGCAGCTATTAGATTAAAAAACACATGATCCCAATGGAAGACAGATATAATTTCTTCTGATATTCTCTACATACCCAGAGCAATGGAAAGTTGCCCTTTACACTGTACAGCCTGTAAGCTTGCTTTTCAATTTTGGTTCTTTTTGGAAAAGTTATCAACCACTCCAAAGTTGTTCTGGAGCTATATATTTTCTTTCTTTTTTTTTTTTTTTTTTTTTGAGACGGAGCCTCAAGCTATCCCCCTGGGTAGAGTGCCATGGCATCACAGCTCATAGCAACCTCCAACTCCTGGGCTCAAGCGAGTCTCCTGCCTCCGCCTCCCAAGTA